>BGPT01001232.1:203360-218562 GCA_003297045.1 Symbiodinium sp. clade C Y103 | reverse complement strand
ATATTCAAATTTTCAATATATATAAAAATTTTAATATATTTAAATTTTATATAGATATATAAATTTTAAATATCTATTTAAATTGTAAATATTATTTTGTATAAAATTTAAACAATATTTAAAATTTTATGTTAGTTGATCCTTATGGAAACGACGTTTCGACGCGTTTGAAACGTCCAAAAATGACCGCTTTTGCAGCTTCCCCATAGACACGGCATACCGCGGCCACTCGTCGCCACGGCCAACGGTTTGAGGACGGTTTGAGGATGGTTTGCGGACGGTTTGCGAACGGTTGGGCGGCACCAAACGAACACAGCTCAACCCCAAGACCCCCAAGGTAAAACGAGAACCTTTCGCTACGCATTCGGGAAAAAAGAAATGGAAAAAATGTGAAAGAATGTGCCAGCATTTTGTCAGAGTTACTGAATCCTGTTTGATCATGCCACTCTTGACACGTAGATTCACGTAGATAGCCTCGTGTTGTCCATGTCACGCAGGGTCAAAGACCAATGACAGCGCTTTGCCTTTGGTTTGCCGCTAGGCAATACTCACCATACTCTTGGCTCAGGCTATACAAGATAGATGACATTGCTGATTAATCCTACCTGACATTGGGATCACTTAGCCGCTAGCAATCGATAAAACATGCCAGGGGGAATTGAGTCATTGAGACCTGAATCAGATTGGCGGCCGTCAAGAATCTGTAGCGCCACAAGTCTTGGAGAAGTGGTTTCGTGTGGCCCTCGTGCCATGTTTATTTGGCGAGCTCTGATACTTCAGCTGCATCTGTTGCATTGTGATGCCAGCAATGTGTCGCTTGGTGTTTCCAAAAGGTGTTTCATGAATTTTCATGATCTTTCATGATACTTCCATGCTGATGGAGACCCAATGACCTAAGAGACCCAACAGATCCGGAGCGAGTCACCACTCATGTGATCTTTGCCCGCCGTGCTACAAGGTTACTTCGATCAGCGGTGACCTGGCAGCATGTCCCCTCTTTTTCAGAGCAGCATCGAGGAGTATGTCTTGCCATCGTACCGTATGCGAAAAAACATGTAAACACATTCAACACGTTTTTCAAGTCTTTCAGCGTAAGTTTGATTTGCTTGGGTCAGTAGTGCTGCGCACAGCATCATCTCTTCTTCCCACTGGCAAGGCATGTTCTGATGCGTCAACAGATGAATGTTCCTCAGTCTTGCAGGCTGGGTGTCACGGCTTTGCACAGATGGCTCGTGTGGAGAACCATTGAATTAGTTCTTGAATTTGAAATTTCGGGAGACGTCTCGACATTGACCAACTAGGCAACTAAACTCTAGACGGAACAGCTGAAATGTTATAGGACATGCGCTGTTTACTTGAGTTACAGTATCTACGGTCAATGTTGTTTGTCTTCAGATCCGAAATCCAGCTCTATCTCCAGCATCGCGCTGCTGTATTTTTTCTGCTTTGATGTTTTTTGTTCATTTTCTTGCAGCAAACTCCAGACGTTCAATCACTTCCATGTCCAAAACATTCGAGCTGGACGGAGTACCCAATCTGGGTGTCAGTGATGATTTTGTGAGGGTCTGTGATGGTGCCATCCTTCCCTGCCATTCAAGTGATGCAAGGTAACGAACGTTACGGAAACACCTCGCGATGCGAACCAGAGCAATCCCCCGGGAAACATGACCTTCACCAATTGGTCTGCGAAGAATTACATGTTTCTTGGCGCAGAAACTGTTTTGAAAGCTGAAGAAGGAATTTTGATGCGTTTAAAGCGCAACATATTTGCACAGTTTCCATGAAATAGTTTGAAATACTGGATATCCAGTCATGTGCATGCTTTCTATGTCCATGATCTAGTTTTCAAGTGCAGAAGATCATCTGTCAATCTTGGTTTCTTCGAGTGATTTGCCGAGCCACACTGCTACGCTGGACAGGTTCATTCATATCCCCAAGTGTGCTGGAACATCCTTCCGAGCCGATGCCCCCTTCGTGGTGGCACCATCCTATTTTCAAGAGAATAGAGTGCCTTGCTGCACGATGCTGTAGGATGCTGCAGGTTTAGTATTTGCTTGGTGCAAATTTGTGTAAGGGCCTATTGTTATTTGCAGCTGCATCGTGAGCCAATATCTGCCACTGGGATGAACTGAGGAAGCGTCCTTTCAACGCAACTCGGACGGTCACAATGTTTTTCCATTGTGCGGCAACATGAATAGCATTGACTAGCTGGCCTTGAGCCAGAGGCAAGAGCATAAAACTAGATAAAACTAGCCATGCAACAAGATGAAGGACATCCCCAAGGCATCGATTGTGGTAATTTTGAGATCATCCAATGTTTGCCGCGCCCAAATCCGACGTCCATCTGCCGGCACTATGATGTCAGGTACCCCACACGGAGATAGTCAGATCGACGTGGTCATTTTCCGCAGTCCTTTAGCGCATGTCTTGTCGCTGGCTCGGATGTTGATTGGATGTTGAGATATGTTGAGATATGTTGAGATGAAGAGATGACAATATGTTCGGATGTCCTGCTGTCATTGGGGCTCCACTTGGCTCCCTGACTCAGGTCCCAATTCGTGGAGTGCAAGTATGACTTCTGGGGTAGCATGGCATCTGCGGGCACTGCCTTCCCCTCACGTCCAGGCGGGCACACTGGTGACAAATGAGAAGGTGGTGGAACGAAGAGCAAGAGCTGCAAAAATGTTTCTATTCAACCAGGTTAACCCTGGTAGATGTGACAAGCCTAGGAGAAACTAGAGACTGGCTGGCTGGCCACCAGCAGTGTATGCACTGGGACCAGAGGATTTGGTGGTTTCAAGTCCTTTCCATGGTTTTCCCCAAGCGGGATGTAAATGTGCAGCTGGGTTGAGCAAGTTTGGGCAGCTCGTGCTTAGCGCCTTGATGCGGAAATTGCGGCAGTTGGCTTTCGCTCCATGCGATTCAGGTCGATATGGTGGATTGGCTGAGTGGATCAATCATTTCATAGAGCTCAAGGATGCACCTCTGGACGGAGCGCTTCCAGACACAGAGGAGCAGGGGAGCCATGAATGTCATGCAATATACCAGCAGCTGCTACCGCAGCCTTTTGGCAAGGTACAATCATGGATGGAAACGGGAAAGATTGGAAAGTTGAAGAGGACTTTTGCGAACATGTCCACTTGCCGCTATCTTGCAGGAATGGGCTCAAATTGCAGACTATCGCTGCTACAATCCGTGGAATATGCAGACCAGCAGCTGAGCGGAAACGGAAATGAAACCAGCCCCCTATCAACGGTAATTGGACAAAATCGAACAACACAGGAAATTAAACCGTCTCTTGTGTTTGTGTTTTAAAGACAGCCCTGCGTCTCAAGGATACCTGGCAACTGGATGGAGTCATTCAGCACCCTTTAATTCGTTCGAGCCAAATTTGCAGACGGCAGTTGGCGCACTGAATCGTGCCATGACAGCAGTTTGAAGGTGTTTTGAATGGTGCTACTTTGGGTGAGCTCACGAGAATTGACCTTTTGTTTGCTTTCGTTGACTTGATTGATTAAACTGGCGTGTACAAAATTGTTCCCTTTGGTGTCTATTTGCTTCACAATTTATTCACAGAAAGGTTGGATTGACTTTGCGGCAGCTGTGATTAGTAGTATGTTGGTGTCAAAGGTCCAGCACAGCATTCTGTTTGACTTGCGCTCTGCCGACTGCTGAGGTGCGCAAATTGTTGGTCTTTCTGAATTCTACGTTGAGTCGCTGTGCTTATTGAACCTGCACAGGCGCGCGCAAATTTCATGTGCCACTTCCCTATTTTCTTCAGCAATGTTCAGCAGAGCACATATCATACATGGCCTTCTGCAGTCGCGCGGAAACGTCTTGTAGTCAGGATTGTGATGGAGACATGCCGAGACTCATTGAGACTTATAGACTTACGCAGACTCATTGAGAGTTGAAGATAATATATGGTTCATTTCCAAACGCATGTTCCTTAGATCATTTTTGATCAATGAGGCATGGGACGGTGCCAGAGACATGCGCTTGTGGTGGAAGAGGACGCAGTAGTTTGTTGAATGTGGGCCGGAATGTGGGCTTGGTCATTTTGGTTCTGATTCTCTTGGTCAGTTGGTTCATTTTCTCACAGATCAGTTGAAACCAGGAAAAGAACGAACTGCAAGAAGAGCATGGGAAGATTGATTGAGCAATTTGCAGTTGATTGAATCATGAAGACTGCAGATCGAAGCCCGAAGTTCCACGTGTCTTCTGGATCCAGGACCTCTGATGGGTAGTAGCCCCCTTGCTGAAATGGTCGAGCTCGATGCTATTGAAAAAAACGTGATGTTCCGAAGTTTGTTTCGGGCAGATTCCTTTTGGACATTTTGGAGTTTCCACCAGTCTGCACCGTTGCACCTTGATCGCTTCTTCGATCTTCGCAAATCCTTCAGGTCATATAGATCATTTTGTACCCGACCACGCTATCAGCGATCTCGCGCCTACTTTGGTGAAGCAGATGCGCAAGCTGATTCGGCTCGATGCGCAGTGGCCCGGTGAGGTCTTGTCACAATCAAGACCTGTGAAGCCCTGTTGGTTGATGATTAGTGGGGTTGTATTACCAAGTATATTGGGATTATCGTCATCCATTATGGGAATCCCTCTTCACCAACTACTACAACAGAATGCTTTGACTACCAACAGACCGACAATACGGCCAGCACATCAGAGCTAATTATGACATTAATTATGACATCGTGCTGCAAACTGGAATTGTCTATGCGTTTGTGGTTGCGTCTACTGCAACAGGAGTTGTATGCGCACCGCAATGTGAATTTTGTATTCCCTGGCACCAGAGCCGGTGCATGTGTCAGGCTTGGAGTCATGTCAATTCTGCTGAGTACATCTTACAGCCGCGCAGGATGTGTTTCTTTGAGTATCAGCTTGGCTCATCAGAATCTCATGAACAAGCGGTGCGGGGCCGTTTTAATCGCTGCATAATCTCCGAAATCGAACCCCATTAGTCTATTGTTTTGACAGGAGCCAAAGCGAGGTTTTGTTTATTTAGGGTTCTTTTTTAGTTTAGGGATTTTTTTTGGATTTCTTCCTGCCTCCTGTACTGCTTTTCCTGCTTTTTGCTTTTTGTTGCTTTTCCTGCGTTTTGCTTTTTGTTGCTTTTCCTGCTTTTTGCTTTTTGTTGCTTTTCCTGCTTTTTTGCTTTTCTGCTTTGTCGCTTTTCTTGCTTTTGCTTTTTTGCTTTTCCTGCTTTTGTTTTTTTGCTTTTTTGCGTTGTTGCATTTCCTGCTTTTGCTTTTTTTTGCGTGTTCCTTGCCTCTTTGCTTTTTGTTATTGAAATCAAAGCTTGCACACTTGTAAATACACTACTCTACATACATGTCAATATATATATATATACATATAAATGCTATCATTTGCATACACATGTCTGACTATTTATTTGCGCAAATCCAACAACAACAACAACAGCAGCAACAACAACAACAACAACAACAACAACCATCACAACAACAAACAACACAACAACAACACATCACAACAACAACCATCACAACAGCAACCATCGCAACAACAAACATCACAACAACAAACAAACACCCCAACAACAAACACAACAAAAAAACAACAACAAACATAACAACAACCAACAACAGCAACAACAGCAACAACAACAAACAACAACAAACAACAACAAACAACAACAACAAACAACAGCAGCAACAACAACAACAACAACAACAACAACAACAACAACAACAACAACCACAACCACAACCACAACAACCATCACAACAACAAACACAACAACACACATAACAACAACAAACATGACAACAACAAACGTAACACCAACAAACACAACAAAATGGAAGGTTCCAGCTCCCAAATGCTGCAAATAGCATGCAAAATGGAAGGTTCCAGCTCCAAAATGCTGCAAATAGCATGCAAAATGGAAGGTTCCAGCTCCCAAACGCTGCAAATAGCATACAAAATGGAAGGTTCCAGCTCCAAAATGTTGCAAATAGCATGCAAAATGGAAGGTTCCAGCTCCAAAATGCTGCAAATAGCATGCAAAATGGAAGGTTCCAGCTCCCAAATGCGGTAAATAGCACACAAAATGGAAGGTTCCAGCTCCCAAATGCTGCAAATAGCATGCAAAATGGAATGTTCCAGCTCCAAGATGCTGCAAATAGCATGCAAAATGGAAGGTTCCAGCTCCAAAATGCTGCAAGTACCATGCAAATAGGATCGACAACCTACCTGACCAGAAATCCCCCAAAAAAATCCTAAACTAAAAAAAGAAACCGCCAAACAATTTCCTACCCTTTGTTTCAGAGCAATGTAGCTTTTCTTGAGCAGCGCTGGTTGTGATGACGATCACTACGATCACTACATTCACAACGATGACAAAGACGATAACGAAAATCATGAGGAGGATGAGGATGATGCTGCTGCTGATGATGATGATGATGATGAAGAGGTGGAGGAGCAGGAGGAGCATGAGGAGGAGGAGGAGTAGAATAAGTAGAATTAAGTGGAAGGAGGAGGAGAAGGAGAAGGAGGAGGGGGCGCTCAAATCATTTTCATCATCCTCATCATACCAATTACTTGGCGTCAATTGCGGGTTGTTTCTATTCTAGCCTTCCTTCAAGGGTACAACTTGCAGTGGATTTGCAGCATCAAACAGCTTACCCCAATCTTTCTCTAAGGATCTACGCCATGGTACTCAAGCGATTCGAAGCAGAGCTGCACAATGCTTCGGAGATTACTGGTGTCCAGATGTTTTGCCCGGAGAAGTTTGACACGATGTGGGTGCAGGCAAAAGTTGGGCCTCCCTTGCTCCCGAAGATGTGAAGTAAGAGTTTGTACTAGATGTATTAGTTAGTCTAGTACCCAGGCAAGGGGGTCACAAAGCTTTCGGGCATGAAAGCGCCCAACTTGAGTATTCAGCTTGACAGTGCTCTGCAGACTGCAGAGTCAGACCGGTTGCCGTTTGAGTTTGCTGAGGGCTATTGCTCATGACGCTGTTTGCGCGCTTTGACGCACCAAACATTGCGGGTCGACATGCGCATGTGATGCCGATGCACTGATGAATCCTCTTTGAAAATTGTTCAAACATGTTCCCTGCAAGGTTGATCACCTTCTTGGAGAACTGGGTTTGGCAAATGTTCCGAGGCCGCAGTTTGGTGCGTAAAATTTGCTGCATTCCCACTGTTCGCTGGAGATGCTGGAGCCTGCCAAAGACAAGTTGCTCCTTTCTTCCTCAATCTGATTTCTGTTTTTGCACTAACAGCTCCAAGGTCACAAGTTTGAAGAGATCTGCAGAGGACACATGAACATCAGCACAGCTAAGCGGTCGAGAATGATGAGGAACTGTGAGGCTTTTGTTGGGTTTGCTGCGAGGAAAAGAAATGCGACTGGGTCTATTTGGCTATTTTCTAGGTGGCTATATATTGTTATATGTGTATACATATATTGTAATTGGTGTTGAGTTGCTTAGCGGTTGGGTACGGAGGACAAAGAAGCGTTTTGACCAAACATTTTGGGTCCAGATTGCAGCAAGTGTTTTGCACGGAGACCCCAAAGAGCAAAACGCTTCTTTCAAACTTATTGTGATGTTCACCGAGGTTGTGAGAATTTCACCAGGTTTTCACTAGATTTTGGAAATGTCACCAGGTTTTCACCAGGTTTTCACCAGGTTTTCACCAGGTTTTCACCAAGTTTTCACCAAGTTTTCACCAGGTTTTCACCAGGTTTTCACCAAGTTTTCACCAGATTTTTACCAAGTTTTCACCAAGTTTTCACCAGGTTTTCACCAGGTTTTCACCAAGTTTTCACCAGATTTTTACCAAGTTTTCACCAAGTTTTCACCAAGTTTTCACCAGGTTTTCACAAGGTTTTGGAAAAATCACCAGGTTTTCACCAGGTTTTGACCGAGTGTATGTTTTACATTCAATGTCACCGCCAAAACGATTAAATTTCATCAAAAATAAGGAAAAAAACGCTTCTTTTGGTTAAATTTCAAGATGTAAAGCACTTCTTCAATAAATTTCACCAGGTTTTCACCAAGTCTTTTAAATTTCACCAGGTTTTCACCAAGTGTTCTCTGGTTGTGCGCAGTACTAAGAGGATGATGCAAAGGTGACAGTGTGTGGTGCCATTTTGGCTCAAGGGTCCCTGGTGCAGAGCTAATCCTGCTGCCAGGAGAACCCACCAGCTTTTTCTCCAACACATCAGGGGGAAAATAAAAAATAGAAAGTAGAAGTGAATAGGAAGGAGGTAGGAAAGGTCAGCCGGGCGAGGCTCATGGATGAGCGGGGCCTGAGTAAGTTGCCAGTCACTCTAGGCGGTGCCAATCAGTTCAGTAAAGCCGCAAGGCCTCCGAAAACCGAACCCCATGGCCATGGGAGGGATTCGGGGAGAACTAGGAGCAGGCGCCGAAGGAGTGGGCATCATGACCGTAGAAGGAGGAGACGCAGAAGGAGGTCTGGTGAGAAAGCTGAAGGATATGAACCCGCCGGAGACAGAGGTCGAAGTACAGATGAGCCCGGCAGAGGTGAAGATGATGACGGATCCTGGGAGGCAGTCCGGGACAAGGATTTCAGTCTTGGATCAACCTCAGGTGTCATCGCAGCAGGAGCCTGGGCTGCTAGGTTGGATAGCTGGACTCATAGAGTCTGGCTGTTCCAGCAGGCAGCTTTTGAGACTCATCCTCAGGGGTGAAGAGAGTACTCATCCTCTTCAGCTGTCCCCGCCGATCAGAGGAGTTGATCCCTCTGGGGGTGCTGAGCTTGGGGCGACGCCGAGGTCTGAGCGCAGCTCTAGAGCTGATAGGACCAGATCACCGGTCAAGTCGTCTGAAAAGTCACCCGCGACCGAGGAGGTCGACAAAGATGTTGCTGACCTGCTTGAGGGCGAAGGTGAGAAAGTAAACGACGTCATCGCTGAACAGAAGATGATTCTTGCCGCCCTGGCAGAAGGGGATAAAGATCCCCCTTGGTTTGCGACAGCTAAGAAGACTCCAGAGACGGTCTTTGGCACTGGGGACAGGTCAGCACCTGGTCTTAAAATGGAACCGCAACAGGTGACGTTTAGTAGGAGAGCAAATCCTCCTCCAGACCATAGTGCAGTTGTCAGACATGCGACGCAACCCTCACCAAAACTGGAAGAATCGATGGAGAAGGATTCCCTCCCAACCTTTGCCAGGAAAGCAAAGCCCCCTCCTGCTGGGGCAGTGCCTGAGCCAGTGAAACCTGGATCTAGCGCAGGTCCCAGCGGGGGGGGAGGATCGAAGTGTGACTCCCTTGAGGGAAGGGAGCGAGAGAGCCTGAAGAAGTATGAAGCGGAGGCCCTGGACATCTTCGAAGGTATGGAAGTTCTGGGAATCACTATGGATATTGCACGTTATGTGCGTACATCAAAAGGGGTCGACAAGGACAAGTTCTTGTTGCACACGGCTCCGAACCGAGCATCAACCGGTTTGAGGTATACGCGTGTGATGAAGGGGATCATGTCTTGGGTGGAGTCTTTTGATCCTATCCCTGATGCAGATCACCCGTCACCGCTAGAACGACTGAGAGTGGTGGAGTACATCGAACTCTTGATGCAGAAAGGAGTCGGTTTCAACACCCCACAAACGTTCCTCTTCGCCCTTGACTTTTTCAGCAAGGCCTTCGGTTTCAACCCAACTGGCAACGAATGGAACCGTTCGAAGCGCTTGGCAATGAGGTACAAGAAATCAAAACCGGGACTGGCGAACAGAGCTCCTCTGCAGTGTGAAAAGTCAAGGTAGGCGAAGACGTGTACAGGTGTACTAGAAGATGTGCCACCGACTGTACAGATTCAGGGGTTCATTTGTGTCACGCGCACGGAATCTGAAGGATCCAGTTTAAAAAATTTGAGCAGACTCTGAGCAGTTCTCGTGTGAGCTTTCCGCATGAGGTCCAGGAACTAGGCCTGCCACCGCATTGGAGGTGACATGATGGCGATTGCCAGATGTGCGCAGTCGTCTAAGGCCCAAGCCCTGAGTGCCCGATCCCTTGGAGATGACATCCCAAGGAGACTTACCCGTCACATTGTTGCGTGCGGCAACGCGCTTCGATGTGGCGGAGAGTGACTTTTTACTGCAGCAGCAGCTGGGGTTTAGTTCACTCAATGCCATCGCATTCAAGCTGCCAAAGGCGGATGACCTGGAGAGGTTTCTTGAAGACCATGTCCTGGGTCAGAANCAATGCCATCGCATTCAAGCTGCCAAAGGCGGATGACCTGGAGAGGTTTCTTGAAGACCATGTCCTGGGTCAGAACGCCTACAAGCAAGCGGATGGTGTTGTTGTGACTTTTCCTCGGCAGCCAGCAGAGCCATGGGCCCGCTGGAAGCTTTCTTCTGATGCAGCTTCGTTGAGGAGGTTGTGGGCGTTCGCAAGGGAGACGGCAAGAAGTAAAGATGAGTGGTGGGGATGAGACGAGGAGAAAAATCACGCTCATCGAGGCCACAGCAATGGAGACTTCAGCCCTCGCCCGAGGATGCCCGGCACCCGGCAGTGACAGGGAACGCCCTGCATTGTATACGCTCAACAGGCTGGGGAAGGCGCTCCAGACACCAGGTGCTACCTACGAGGTCTTGCCGTGGGAGACCTTCATATCGAAGGAAGAGGAAGATAGGCTGACCCGTGAGGGTAGGCTGCCGAAGCACAGTCAGACTGAACTGATCCTGGGAAGCGACTCAAAGGTCGTAGCCAGGGACAGGTTGAATTGAGAGCTCGTGCCATGGAGTACCTCGAGCTGGCCCACTACACGACCATGAGAGCCCTGTCAGATCGGTACTATTCAAAAGTGAATGCCAGCGTTGCAGCTGGGATGAGAACGCCGACGCTGAATGAGCTCAGGAGATTCGACAGGGAGATGCAGGTCGTGGTCTACCGCCACCTCAGCAGGGGCCAGGGGAGCATGGAGGACGCTATGAAATATTACATCGAGCATGACAGTGACTCGCTGTGGCGCCTCATGGACCCGGTCTTAAAGAACATGCCGGATCAGGGAGTGGAGGAAAGCATGGGTCATAAGCAGGAAGCCAAGGTGGAGTCAGGGAGAGCCAGTTCATCCTCCCAGCCCACCGCAGGGGGCAACCCCATGGCAAGCCTCTGATCACATGCCTCATGTGTAAAAAGAAACACACTCCTCTTTGTCCCCTGAACGTGAACGAAAGAAGGCGAAGAAGGCGGAGAAGAAGAAGGCTACGGCTGCTGCAAAAGCTAGAGCGGCTGCTGAGAAGGCTAAGGCCAAAGCTGCCTCGTAGGAGACAGGCATCCCCCGGACCGATTCCGCACGGAAAAGGGGAGTGCCGAAACCTTACAGGGGCGGAAGTAGTGTAAAAGTTTCACATGATAATAGGGCTGACCCGCCTCGCACTTCCCTAAGGGTAAGTAGAGAGAAGGTGAGAAAGAAGCCCAGTTTCAAAGTTCACCCTCCTTGGGACCTTCTAAGGGGGAGATCTGTTTTCAAGCACAGAGATAAGTTGGTTGAAGAGGTGGACGAAGGTGATTTAACACATTTCGCTCCAAATTGTGCCACCTTCAGCCGTGCAAGGGAAATACCAATTAAGGGGGTGAGAAACTGTCCACGCCCGATGCGTAATGNCTTCAGCCGTGCAAGGGAAATACCAATTAAGGGGGTGAGAAACTGTCCACGCCCGATGCGTAATGAATCCTTCCCAGAAGGGATTCCCTCCGAAGTCGAGGCTCTTTCGAAGAGGGGAAGGAAAAGGCTGGCGGATGACACCGAGATGGCGGATTTGTCAGCCACGATGTGTTTGAAGAGGGCTCGCACTGGCCAAGCNGGCTCTTTCGAAGAGGGGAAGGAAAAGGCTGGCGGATGACACCGAGATGGCGGATTTGTCAGCCACGATGTGTTTGAAGAGGGCTCGCACTGGCCAAGCTTTCACTTTGGAACATCCAGGAAATTCCATCGCACTTCATCTTAAAAGTTGGAAGGCATTGATCAACCATCCAGACGTGCATGTAGTCTTTTATCACACATGCATGTTTGAGGGTAGCAGGAGAAAGAAGTTTCAGGTGATCATCACAAACAGGAAGGAGTTTGTGAAACTTCTTGGGAAGAAGTGTTCCGGTGGACTTTGCTCGCGGACAGGTATGGAGCATCTACGGTGGCGCCCTACCGTCAGTGGAGGACAGGTCATCCAGTTCCAGACGGGTGATGAGAGGGAATATCCAATTTTTTCTTGTAAAGAGTATGCCATCGCAGCCGGAGAGATCCTGGCTGAAGGGGGTACCTTTGTTGAAGTGTTTTCGGGTCCTAACGCCCCCTTGAGTGTTTGCGTAGGTAATGTTTTGGGGGTACGGTGGGGAGAAGCTTGAGAAGCGAGGAGAAGGGGACAGGAAGGAACTCCAGTCCCTTGCGCAGCTTCTTGGCTCAAACCCACTTACCGAGAGGAAGGCCTCTCCTGCAAGGAAGGATGAGCAGGCATCTCTCCGGGATCATTCATACCCGGGGGGAGGCCAGCCGTCCAAACCAAAGCCCTGTCAAGATATCCAATACTTGAACAGGAAAACTGCTGTGCAGGCGGCGCGGCAACCGGGTTACGGCAAACGGGTTCAGCTGATACCAGATGGTGAAAGCCGAGCCGGCAGATGAGAAGCAAAGGGGCGAGGCCGGAGTGTCAGAACTGGCCATGGAGACCCGTGAACCTCTTGACGCAGTGCTTGAGGATGACGATGACGACCTGGAGGGGCGTACACTGAGGTTTGCCATGATCGACAAGCCCACCAGTGCCAGCAAGCTCCACCTGCCTGCGGTGGGTACCCAGAAAGGCGAGAAGACGCTGGTCGTCCCTATGCCAAAATGCGGAGCAAGAGGCAACTACAGCTTCGTGATGGCTGGGGATGCTATGGACCCAACAACTGAGCTCTGCATCAGATGCTTTGGGCATAGGTCTGAGGGTGCCTGCGGTAGGCTGTGTTTGGGAAGGAGACTTTGACCCTCGAAATTATGGTCCTGGATGAGTTTTCTCCTCCTCCAGTTCGAGTCGCGGCCGGGAAATTGAGGTTGTGCTGCCAGGCTGCAATCCGCTATGACGATCTGTTGCACACCCCCTTGTCGAGCCTAGAATGGGTGAGAAGAAAGGGAGGTACGACAGTAGTCGCAGTGAGGGCCAAATCGATTCAAGGGAAGAACAAAGCCCGTCCTTGGGTGGCTTCGCTCATGGGTGCGCATCCGCAGAACGACAAGTGGCGCTGTACCTTGTTGGAGCTGGTGCTCAAAGCCCATGGTTCATCCTGGAAGGTCGATGACCATTTCGGGAAGGATACGACTCGGGATTCGGAAGGGTTCACCCGAAACCTGCAAGGCTCGAGAGCGATGTGGCTATGGCCAAAGACGCTCTCCGTAGCTTCAAGCGGGGAGGGGGAGACTCTGGAATGAACGACCGAGAAATAGACTTACTTCGTTGGCATGGAGGCAAGGCGACCCTGACCAGCCTGATGCAACACTTGGAGCTTGATCCCAAGATGGTGAGGCTGGCAGGAGATTGGGCTGCCAAAGAAGACGCTATGCCAGACACGTACCTGAGAGAGGCTCAACTCATGGTACTGAAAGGACAGGAATCCTGTCTACCTACCTGAGGTCGGGTGGAGATTTCGGTTTCTTGGTTTCAGGTGGTTTAGTAGGCGCAGGTCCCCCTGGTGATGGAGACGTAGGTAGTGTCCCGGACGCGAGCCATGTCGGGGCCAACCAGAACTCAGCTGATGACGCAGCCAGCCGCGCCAAAGAGTCCACTCTGAAGACCAATGCACGACTGGCGGGGCTCAGGTGCGAGTATCCAGGGTTACCTGGGCTGGAGCTGTGTGCGGCGTTCCTGGACAAGGGCTTCGACAAGGATGGCCAACCACTGGCAGAAGTTGCCGAGGAAGAAGCCAAGGCGGCCCCGATGCCGGTGGAAGAGGTCCAAAAATTGCTCGAACCGAACAACCCTGACGACGATGTCTACGTTGTCTACAGCTTCGATGGCCAAGAGAAGGCGGCCTCAATGATCCACTCCAGCACATGGAGCAAGCTTTGAAGCTGGAGCATCCGTTCAACGCCGAGAACGTCTTGAAGGCGGACCACCACAACGCGCTGGACCAGATGGCGGCAGTGGAGGTGACCTCAGTCAAACAACGCATGAAGACGCTGGGTCAATGGAAAGAGCTTGCTGAGTCCAGTGATATACGGAAGTTGCAGCAGGAGCACGAAGCTCTCGCCAGCGACTGCGCCAAGGAGCTCGGCAGAAAGCCCCGCACTGGCCTCATGGAGGTTCTCGGAAAGATGTACGATGTTGAGGATAAAGCAGTA
The DNA here is from genome assembly GCA_003297045.1 of Symbiodinium sp. clade C Y103. Classification (NCBI taxonomy): domain Eukaryota; class Dinophyceae; order Suessiales; family Symbiodiniaceae; genus Cladocopium; species Cladocopium sp. clade C. The sequence goes on along the minus strand of BGPT01001232.1, from coordinate 204,249 downwards.
CCACTGTTGTGTCTGACTGGAATGCCAATAGTGGGGAAGGCTCTTGAGTCTCCCTTCTTTTATCCCTTCCATGTGCCCGCAGCGGTTACAATTGCAGAGCTCAGTAAGGCATAGGGCAGACCGCCCATAGACAACAGGTGCAACCTAGGATTGGAGAGTTGGTGCTGTTGACCCTGGAATCTGTGATGGATATATGGGACTATTACTATACCAACCAAACACATCAACAGCTACGAAAGCACGCAAAAAATAAATGACCCTGCAAGGAGTCTGTGAGTCCAAGGTTAACAGCACCTACTGTCACCAATTGTGATCCACAAGTCCGGGATGAAATGGAAATTGACCTACAATAAAACATCAAAACCTGTATGGATAAAACAAAGAAAATAGTAAATTCAAACTAGGAACGTCAACGCGAGGACAGGATGCAAGTTATCCGTCGGGGTCTGAAAACGTTTTGCCTTGCCCTTTTTGTTTGCGGATGCCTTTCGGCGAACCCACCCACCACTTTTCAACGGCTTCAGCACCTTCAGCGTCATGGCTTAAGGCAGGCGTGGATCCGCTGGGCCAAAAAGAAACTGCGCAGACACTGCACATGTGTGTCTTCGATCTGCCAGATGTTGAAAAGATGGATGGTTCCCATACATCCCATGTGTTGCTCATGGTTCACCTGGCCCACCAACAAAACCAAGCGTGGAGGGGGTCGCACCTGGCCATTACTGCGCAGAAATGCACCAAGCATGGCAGCGTGGCTGTGATGGCCGGCGCCCATGAAAAAACACAAAATTGACAAAACTAGACGACGGATGGCCCGAGAGCGAAGAGAGATGTAGTGAAATATGTAAGTCAGAAGATGGTATAGCATGAAGCATAAAGAGAGAAATATATC
>BGPT01001232.1:151238-163300 GCA_003297045.1 Symbiodinium sp. clade C Y103 | reverse complement strand
GCCAAAAAAGATGCCTGTGATACTTTACACATCTTCACACCTTCCTAGTGAGATGTGAAGAGCACAAAGATTCGACGTATTTTGAACGTGTCCCGTGATCATGGAGGACTTGCAGGGAGAGGTTTTGTCGGAAACTATGTCAGTGCACAATTTGGCAGCAGTAGGTTGAGAACCGCAGCAGCTCTCTTTATAGGTCTTCCACCAAGCAAAAGAACAGAGCCCAATATCGCCCGATTCCTTTGTTACGCGCATACAAAACTGTGTGCGACAAACCGGATTGCTTTCTCTTGCCTGTTTTTTTTGCCAACCGGATTTTTGTTTCCACATAGTGATTCCCATCCCCTTTTGGTTTGGGACGAGCCCCGCCCGTCGACTTCCCCCCGGAGTTGTTTCCGTGCCTTGGCCAAAAAAGGGCTCCATCCCCGAAGCTTGTCGCCCCTGGGGCGAGACGGCCAGGCCTTGGCGGACGGCCTCAAGAGCAACGGCAGTTTGCAGAAGCTTGAGCTCCGCAACAACAGCATCGGCGACGCCGGTCTTGAGGCGCCCGGCCTAGGGGGGCCGCCGCATGGTGGAGCCGAGGGGCGGTGTTGGGGTAGCTGGACCACGCTGGAGCTGTGGTCAAGAAGGGGGGTGATCTCCCAGGTTGGGGGATGAAGTTTCTGAGTCTGACCAGATTCTCACCAGACATGGAACCAGACATGAATCCGAAGGCATTTGATTTCAGAAAAGTAGGGTGAACGGTTTTGGGGGTTATGAGCCCAACGCCATAGGGTAGTAAGGGGCGCATCATGGAAAGGGCCCGATCTGTGCCGGTTGAGGGTTCCTGTGGTGTGGATGTCAACCCCTTTTACTCTGAGAGGGTCAGACATGACATGGTTTTGAGGGCGGCTAGACCTCATGGACTTCCCCCATCGCCTGTTGAGTTGGAAGGGATTTCTGATGGGCCTACTGGACATAGACCAGGGAAGGGCCGTGGCGGGCAGCCTACTGGAGCGGGTCGTGGATGTTATGCTACTCCGCCCAGCCATTGGAAGTCGTCGGAACCCAATTCAGCTGTGCCTCTGGAAGGGAATTGCTCTGAGGGCGTGATGCCACCAACAGGGGACAAGGTTCTCAAGTCTATGGGACGGGTTCCGCATGGTGATGAGGACAAACCCCCGGGAGAACTTCAAAGAGCCTTAGAAGCTGAAATAGTTGATCATTTGCGTACTCAGAATGCGCAGTTGATGGAAGAACTAGATCGGCTTAGAAATCTGCAGTCTCAACAGGGCAGTGCTTCAAATTCGAATTCATCCTGGGTCGAAGTTGGTAGAGAATCAGGATCTGTGGGAAAAGGGCATGATGAGGGCCGTGGACGTACGGGATATCACACGCCAAGGAGTTCCACACAAACTGGTATGGGGAAACTGGATCGGTTCACACCCAATGGCACCAAAGTCTCATGATGGTCGACATGTTCCACGTCCCCCTCCAGTACTTCTCGCTGTTCCTCCGTTGCCTCCTTCATTCATGGATGAGAATGACATGAAGCGGTTTCTGGATGAGTATGAACCTGTTGAAACAAAATCGAAGGTTTTGAAGGTTGAGAAACAATGGGAGCCTACCAAAGAAATGACTCCTCATGAGGCTAGAGCTTTCTGGTTGGAAAAGGAAGTGGTTTCTCTGAAGCAGTCTTTAGCCAAAATGTCGAGTGGGAGTTCATTTCGAGATAGCCAATATTGGTCCCATGGTTTTCAGCCACCCCCACCGGGTCCAAACACTGTTTCCTGGACGTGTGACGTGCCTGCGGACGTGGGTCCGATTGATCCAACGAGTGCAGAGCGCATCAGCAGAGCTCACCCTGGCGATGTTTCTGGTCAGCAGCCTGCGGGCCATGGTGTTCACCTTGGACAAGATCGGGCTGGCAGCTCTTGCATGCATCCGGGACAAGGGCAAAGTCACTTGCTCGTGGGAAGTGGTGTTGATCCTCTTCAAGGTCGGGCTTGCACTGGTTCTGAACACCTTCGAGGTCACTTGCTTGCGGATGGTGTTGCGGATCCTCTTCACGGTCGGGCTTGCGCTTTGAGCAGTGCTCCTACCGAATGTCATGGAGGTGCCGTACCACATCAAGCTCGGGCTTTGCATGGGGTGGCTGGGAGTAATGGTCTACTTGATAACGGTCCAGCATGCTTCAAAGATCTACCTCGGCCTGGTGTGGGGGGAGGTGGAATGGGAGATGGAGCGTTGGACCGGATCTATGGTCCATGGACGGGGCTGGTAGGGGGTTCTATGAACACCAAAATGGAACTGCCTGACCTTCCTGCAAATTCAAGCCCCTTGCAGTTTGGTGATTGGCTGCACTTGGCCGCGCCATCCATGAAAGACATCAGTGGAGTCGCAGGATGGTGGTGGGAATCCACGTTGAGAGAAGCCAAGGTGTACTACGAGACATGGAAGGGCAGTACGCCATTGCAGCGTATTCAGATTTGTCCGAAGCTGCCTGATGATCTACGTGAGCACAGGTTTCAACGTACTGAACAACGTGGTGTGCAGATGCTACTCAAAGCAATCCCACTTGCAGAACAACAAGAGCTGGTCACTGATCGTGCCCTGAGCTCAACGGCCATCCTCTACAAATTGATGGTCCGTTTTCAACCTGGTGGAGCTGGCGAGAAGCAGATCTTGCTTCAACAATTGACATCCATGCCAAAGGTGTCAAATGCGACTGAAGTTGCGGCAGCCGTGAGGAACTGGCGTCGGCATTTTGGCCGTGCTCAAGAGGTCCAAGCAATACTTCCTGATGGTGTTCTCTTGGTGAAAGCCTTAGATGAGCCACTGCAGAAGATAGCAGCTTTGGACCAGCAGGCAGCTTTCAGGTTGTCTCAAAGTCGAATGCAATTGGGCTTGGATGAGAAGCCGGAACATGGTAGCCTCTGGGCGTTTAGCCAGTGTCTTCTTGCAGAGGCCGAGACCCTTTGCCTCATGGCGACAGCTCCCAAAACTTGTGGTCAAACGCCTTTGAAGCTCAAGCCCATGGATGCAATGTCCACGACTACACCAAAACGGTCAGGATCTGATGCGGATGTGGTCAATGGCAAGGGCAAGGGTGCTATGAGTGACACTCCATGCAAGTGGTTTTAGATCGGCAGCAGGGTGCCGGGCTGGCAAAAGCTGCAAATGGAGCCATAGTTGGGAGGGCATTGATGACAAAAACTCCCGTTGCTTTGTGTGCGGATCTACTGAACACCGCAAGGCTGACTGCAAGGTCAAGGGTGGTGGCGGCAAACGATCTGACGAAGCCAAGGCTTCGGGGGGAGGAAATGGGGCTTCTTTGAAATCGAGCTCTACTACATCTCCTTTGACTTCATCCAGTGCAACTTCCAAGCCAAAGGTGAATGAACTGAATGCATCACCGGCTCCATCGAATCAGTCATCCACTGAGTCCAAGNACATCTCCTTTGACTTCATCCAGTGCAACTTCCAAGCCAAAGGTGAATGAACTGAATGCATCACCGGCTCCATCGAATCAGTCATCCACTGAGTCCAAGCCTATGGAGTCTTCTGGTGGTCAAAGCAAAGGACTTGGTGATGCAGGGACTGGGGGAGAAGCGGGGAAGAGTGAGAAAGCCAATGCAACTGATCTTCTCCATGAAGCAACGCAACTTCTCAANAAGCAAAGGACTTGGTGATGCAGGGACTGGGGGAGAAGCGGGGAAGAGTGAGAAAGCCAATGCAACTGATCTTCTCCATGAAGCAACGCAACTTCTCAAAACCCTTCAAGTCCGACCCAAGCTGCATGTGATGGAGATCAACAGCCTGGAGCAGGCTGAGCCAGATCGAGCTCTGGTAGATTCAGGGGCGACCCATGGATTGAGAGTTGCAGCTGACCTGTCTGAATGGGATGCAGGGGAGGCTACAGTGGTGCAACTTGCGAGTGGCTCGACGGAAGCTTTCCGTTTGAAGAGAGGGACTCGTACCTTGCTGGCTCATCCCTCTGGCTCCACTGCCCTGATTGTGCCGATGAGCGCACTGGATGACTTGGACTACAAGCTGGAGTGGAGTTCAGGTACTTGCAAGATCTATGACGACGAAGGTCGAACACTGACGGTGGCTGTTGTCAATGGCTGCCCTATGATTCCTCAAGATGAAGGACGACAGCTTCTTCAATGGTGGGAGCACTACCAAATGTACCAGCGCAAGAAGTTGGCCGTGATCAAAACGATGTTTCTGGGGGAGGATGAGGTGGACCGCACCAACATGACTTTGGATGTAGCTGTCACTCTCAAACTGAAGCACATCTTTCCAGATCTTCCTGATCATGTGATGGCCAAGTTGGTACCTTATCTTGGCATGGTCGACTCAGACAGTTTTGGGGCCAAACTTCCTTGGAACAGGAGAAAGCGCCGTCGACTTGCTCGAGCCAAACATGTGGTGGTGCACTTGTTCTCTGGCCCTGACCACAAGTTTTGGGAGCAGCAGTGCTCTTCTGCAGACACCGAGGTGTTGTGCGTGGATTTGGAAGGGCCGATCTCATCGAGCTTGCACGACAAGAACATCTTCGCGTACCTCCTCACTCTTTGTGCTTCTGGCCGTGTCAAGTCAATTCTGGCCGGTCCTCCATGCCGAACAGTGAGTGCACTGAGGTACCAACAAGATGGTGGACCAGGCATTCTCAGATGTGATCAACATCCATATGGACGGCCAGATCTCTCTGTGGCTGATGCGGAGTTAGTGCTTGGTGATGTGATCCTCTGGTACCGCATGCTGGCCTTGTACATTGTGGCGGAGGAAGTTAGAGTTCCTGAGCAGTTGCCGACGCAGCTTGTGGTCGAGCAGCCTGAAGATCCAGCTCGATACCGAGAGGCTCAAGATGTGGCCAAGAACCACTACTTTTCCAACTTCCGGACTGCCGAGTGGAAGAACTTTGCCGCCAAGTACGGGGTCAAGCTGTATCACTGCGATCAGTACCCAATGGGCCATGTCAAACGGAAGCCTACAACGTTAGCTTCGACCTCGGTGGAGTTTGGTCAGTTGGATGAAATCCGTGGAGGACCTTCTGATGAAGCGGCTGCAGCTGCAAAGTACCGGTCTATGTCAATGGAAGACCGATTCAAAGCATCAAAATCTTGGGCCAGTTGGGCGCCAGGCTTGAAGATGGCAATTGCTGCCGCAGTGCGATTTCATCTCAAAGAGTCAGAGGGCCTACATGCTTCACTGCGACCACGTGCAGAAGGCCCAGAACACCAAGTACCCTTTTCAGTGCCACACCTTGGANCAGAGGGCCTACATGCTTCACTGCGACCACGTGCAGAAGGCCCAGAACACCAAGTACCCTTTTCAGTGCCACACCTTGGACATTCTTCAATGCAACCACTAACAATTGAAAGTGATCCAAATGAAACTGAAGTTGATGGCCAACATGCTTCATTGCGACCACTAAATGAAGGCCAAGAAACATCAGAACACTTTTCAGTGCAATCACTAAGACCTGATTCATTGCGACATCATGATGATGATGACATCACTATGGAAGGCACTGATCGATCTCAACCACGTCCACGAGCAAAGCTGAATGCCCTGGGTTCTATGGCTTTGGAGCAATGGAAGCGTCACTTCCTCAATGATCAGAGCACAAGGTCGATCAAAACCTCATCGACGTATCCAGCACCCAGAGAGCTACACCCTCAGCGTGGACATGTCGGGACGTCTGAGCCCTGGAGACGATCAACAAGCGAAAGGCTGCAAGTACATCATGGTGGGGTGTTTCACATATCCGGTGACCTTGGATGGACGGTCTCTTCTGCCGGTTCCTGGACAACCAGATCCTGAACAAGATCAACCTCTTCCAGCCCTTGATGTGGAGTTGGATGAAGCACCTGATGACGATGCGGCCGTGCTGCCAGAAGATGATGCCGACATCGATGCAGATGATGATAGTCCTGGTGAGGGCCATGATGTCAAAGCTGCCAAGACTATGTGGTCAACGTGGCATAAACTTGTTCAGGAGGCCAAGAATGTGGCGGTCAAACAGCTCACCTTTGTAGAGCCAGTGCTGTCTCGCAATGTCAAGCATGTGCTCCCAGCTCTGTCAAGGATTCATGCTCGAATCCGTGCACTGGGGCTTCCAGTGTATCGTATGCACAGCGACAGGGCAAAAGAGTTTTGCTCAGCGCCTGTGAAAGCTTGGGCCTTGGATCGAGATATGGTTTCGACAATGACCCCAGGTAGCTCCTACAAAGCCAATGGAAGAGTTGAAGGGGAGATGAATGTCGTGAAGAAATCGATCAGAACCCTCATAGCTGCAGGTGCTGCTCTGCTGACTCAGTGGCCATTGGCTGCCCGCCATGTAGGCGAAAGACGCCTGAGAGGGCAACTTCACCAGCTGGGGTGGCCTGTGCGCCGTTTGCTTCGTTTCGGGGCTACTGCATACGCCCTTCGGAAGTCCTGGCAAGAAAGATACGCACCCTGGAGGGACATCCGTGAGGAAGTCACCATCCTTGGTCCTGATGCCGCGTCTTCTTTGACGAGCCCTGGCTATTTTGTGAAGTCCAAGAACACGGGCCGGTGCTTTTTCACGGACGATGTGGTAGTTCCAGAGGTAGTGCCCCCGGCGGTTGAAGACCAGGTGCTTTACTTGCCAGAGCGACAAGAAGGAGCTCCTATGAAGCGCCACCGAAAAAAGGCTAGTTTGCCTGTGCTGTCAATGTTCTACAACATTGAGGGGGAGAGGGTGATCACGGAACGCCATCCGGATTTCTTTGAATTTCCTTTTGTAGTTCCTGGTGATTCAAGTGACAGCTGGACTCTGGAGACACCTGACACGCCATTGGCATCGGAGGAGGAGATGTCTGTGGGAGGAGGGGAGAAGGAGGAGGTGCCTAACATCGGGGCTGGTGGCTCATACCCCGGGACCTCATCAGATCCTCAGCCGAGACTCCAGAGCCTTCACTGTGATGACAGATTTCAATGTGATGTGTCTGCACTTCGAAGTCTCCACAGCAATGTCACTGATTACATCAGAGAAGAGTTCCAACATCTTGATGCAACAACTGCAGATCAAGCTCTGTGGATGCCTACGGTGACTGAAGCGATCATCAACCGTGTGGCCTTGGAAGAGCGCTTGTTGGTGATGGCTGAAGTTGAGAACAAGGACAACACCGAGTTCTTGGTCACTCGAACCATCAGCAATGCCGAAGTGTGGAAAAACCTGGAGGCATGGGCGCCATCGATTCATCAAGAATATCAACAGTTGGTCCATGACAAAAAGGCAGTGAAGCAGGTCACTATGGCGGAGCTTCAACAGCTGTCCCAAAAACGTGGAGTACCGATTGAGCTCCTGCCTGGCAAGATGGTCCACACCAGAAAGGCGCAGTCTGGCGCATTTCGCAGCAGAGCTGTCATCCGCGGGAACTATGCATCCGCTACGGATCAGGAAGTTTATGCTGGCGGTTCAGACAGCACGCAGGTGAGAACAGCTTTGAAAACTGCAGCGATGAAGGGCTGGGCTGTGATGGGCACGGACGTGCGCACCGCGTTCCTGAACGCCCGAAGACGTGATGACTCGAAATTGGTGGCCATGTCTATTCCAGCCATCTTTAAACGTCTTGGCCTTGCAGGTGACGACGACGTGTGGATCGTCGAGTTGGCGCTCTACGGATTGCCAACCAGTCCGAGGGACTGGAGTGTCCACAGGGATGGTGTGCTCAGCAAACTCACCTGGAAGCGCTCCCTGCAAAATGGCGATGAAGCCGTTGGCCGATTCGAAAGGTGTGCTGACGAAAACATGTGGCGACTTGTGGAGAGCAGTCCTCAAGGCCTCCAGTGGTGTGGATTACTTTGCGTGTACGTGGACGACTTGCTCTTTAGTGGCGAGCGTGAGGTTCTCTGCCATGCCCTGCAGGCTGTGGAAGCCCAATGGACTTGCTCCGAGGCAGAGTGGGCTGCAGAAACCAAGCCTCTAAAATTCTGCGGAATTGAGATTTCCCTGGATTCAAAGGGCAATGGGCTGCATTTGTCACAAGTGGGGTACGAGAAGGAGATGTTGGAGCGCTGGCAAGTTCAACATGGTGCAGCATTCCCTCATTTCAAGCTCAGTGAAAGTGACTTTGAAGTGGCTGCTGACAACATCGACCCCAAGACCTTGCGAGAAGCCCAAACCTTAGCTGGAGGTTTGCTATGGTTGTCCACCAAGACCAGACCGGATCTTTCATTTGGAGTTTCTGCAATGAGCCGTTTGATGGCCCGCAATCCTTCCAAAGCCCTAGAAGTGGGTCGAATCTTGCTCAACTACATCAAAGCCAACCCTGGCGACCTGCACTATGTCAAGAACTTTCCCAACGATGGCTGGGGTGAGCGGAGACAGCTGAAGCAGCAGCGGGGCCAATACAGCATTGAAGTGTTCTCTGATATCGCCTATGCTGCAGGGTCAAACCATCGGAGTGTGCAGGGCATAGCGGTGTTCTTCGCTGGAAGTCCGGTGGCATGGCAGAGCTCTCAGCAACCGTTTGTTACTCACAGTACGGCGGAGGCAGAGTTGGTTTCCTATTGTGCCTGCTCATTGGAAGAGCGACAGAGGCCCTTCTTTGTGCCATGTGGGGGGAGCCGTTGAACAACTCCAATGTCTTCACTCGAACTCTGTATGGAGATAACATGGCGGCGATTGGCCTGGCGAGTGGCAACACATGTGCCTCGTGGAGGACTCGGCATTTGAGAATCAGAGCCTCGATTCTCAAAGAAGCTCTTGATGCCGATTGCGAAGCTCCTGGAGGAGTCTGGTGTTTGCTCCATTTGAAAGGAACAGAGTTGGTTGCAGATGGCCTTACCAAACAGCTTTTGGGCCAAGCATTCACAAAGTTCGTGGAGGATCTTGGTTTGAAGAAGACTGCAACTGCTGTTGAGCCATGCGGGCCGAGTTCAACTACAGCGGCTACGATCTCTTCAGCATCTTCTTTGAGTGCGACAGCTGAAATGAATCCAGCGACTGCAACTGGAGGTGGATCAAATGGTGGTTTTGCGGCGGTAAAAGCTTTGATTTTGGGGAGCATGATGCTCTCGTCGTCTGTTGAAGGGGCCACGGAAGAGGAAGATGACCAGAGTGATTACACTCCTGCAATGGTGGTCGGTGCGATACTTCTCGCACTAGGGGCAATCCAAGTTGGACAAGTAGTTCATAGTGCTGCGAGCTACTGCCTGCGAAGATTGAAGGGGCCGGAGGATCAAAGCGATCTTAGACAGAGGAGGAGGGAAAGCGATGGCATTTCCAGTGAGGAGGATGACAGCATCCTAGTGGTCTCGGAGGATGAGATTGCAACTTCATCTCATCAAAAGCGAAGTAGATCTGGCGGCACTTCATCCAGGAAGAGCTCAAAACGTTCGGGCTGTGGCAGTGCTGTGCGCACTACATCACAAAAGATAACATCACGGTCGGGCTTTGAGCATTGCGATGAGGGCGCTTCGTCCTTGTCTTTAAGGCGACAATCGGGCTTGCAGCGGCAGCATGATCTTGCGGCTGATGCAGCGGGCTCCAATGATCTCTCATCTGGCAGAAGTGGCCCGGGCGATCCTGCGGCTGCTGAGCGTTCCAGATCCAGCTCTACGACATCGGGCTTGGCAAGCATGAGTGATTCTGCAGCTCAAAAGGAGCCATCCAATCCGTGGAATCATTTTCAGCATGTCAACAAAGGCAAAGGGTGGTCGAAGAAGACCATGTCCCGTGAATACTTCAAGGACAAGTACAGTAAAATGCCTTGAGCCACGGTGCCATTTTGTGTTGGCATTTTTCAACATTCAACGAAGCCTTGGGAGGCTCGTTTATATCATCTGAGCCACGAAGCTGGCAAAAGGTGACCCTTTTGGGGGGAGTCTGACCAGATTCTCACCAGACATGGAACCAGACATGTATCCGAAGGCATNGTGACCCTTTTGGGGGGAGTCTGACCAGATTCTCACCAGACATGGAACCAGACATGTATCCGAAGGCATTTGATTTCAGAAAAGTAGGGTGAACGGTTTTGGGCTGAGAAAAATGGGAAAGGTGTGGGAGATGTTGTAGGCCGCAGGCCCATGTGTCTTGGTGCCTTGCTGGTGAGATATTTGTGACCGAATGTCATTGAAACAATTTCAACTCTTTCGCAGCTGAGACATTTGCACTGGATGGTTTAGTCACAAGTTATGCCAGCAGTTTCTACACCTCTTGCAGAGCTCCTGGTCAGAACTACCTCACAAGCTCTCTCCAAGTCNTTTAGTCACAAGTTATGCCAGCAGTTTCTACACCTCTTGCAGAGCTCCTGGTCAGAACTACCTCACAAGCTCTCTCCAAGTCATGCACAATGTAAAAGCTAGCAGAGCCGTCAAAACTGCTAGCTCCTCTTTTCACAGAAAGAGGACACAGCGCATGGCTAAGGCAGATTCACGTGCGTTCCCTTGGTGATTCAGGGATGTGGTTGCAAAATGTTGCAAACCCACATCCAACATGATTTTAGCGTATAATGTCAACCCTGGATTAATAAACCATGGTTTTANCTTGGTGATTCAGGGATGTGGTTGCAAAATGTTGCAAACCCACATCCAACATGATTTTAGCGTATAATGTCAACCCTGGATTAATAAACCATGGTTTTATTAATCAGGGAGTTACTCTCTGAGTAGTGAGAATCTGATACTCCCAATTAAACAGCCTAGGGGGTTATTGATCCAGGGTTGNTAATAAACCATGGTTTTATTAATCAGGGAGTTACTCTCTGAGTAGTGAGAATCTGATACTCCCAATTAAACAGCCTAGGGGGTTATTGATCCAGGGTTGTCATTATATCGTAATTGAGTTTTTGTTCGTTGATGTTTGTGTTGAGATTTTCTATTCAGATAGCATTGCACGTGGGATTTCTAGAAGAGATCAGGTGGCTGTTCCTTGGGCCATCGAGGCCGTCGGATGTTGGGATTTTCGGAGCCCTCGGGGTTGACCGGTTGCCGATGCCGAGTTGTGGTGCCAGGCCTTGGCCGCTGGGATCACCGAGAACCGAAGTCTGTGGGAACTTCATCTCGACACACTCCACCGCTACACACCGGGCGGCCAGGCGCCGGCTGGTGGGCAGTGTAGGCCCAGGAAGGGAGATGCGCCGGGAGCCGAAACCATTTGGCGTGCGACCTTCCTTTCGGCCAACCGAGGTGTCTGTTTTGAAATGGGTCAATCTGAACTTCAAAATGGATTGGATGATTTTGTTTCACTTTTCAGTGAATTGGACGTATTCATAGTAACAAGTAGACTTTCGCAATTGGTTCTGCGCTCACCGAAGCCTCCACATCTGTCACGTCTCAACGGAGACCAGCTCCTCGGCGCGGCCAGGCTCTGGAAGAGGCGGAGAAGATGAAGATAGAGCGGGGTGAGGATTTCGGCATCTGCTGGCAGCTCGGCTTCGGCTCGAAAGAGTCTTTCACCGAGCTTTTAGCTCACCGAAGCCGTTTGTTTTGAGAAAGTTTGATACCAACAATTTATGTACAGAAAGTGAGTTAGTTTGTTTGGGGCTCCTTGGTGTCCCAATTTGGAGCCACATTGAAATAGCAACTTGACAGTGCAAATTCCGTGACGTTCCTCGAACGGTCGGATTGTTTGGGACGTGGACGCCCAGCCCATTCTGCCTTCTCCATGCTGTCCTGTTGGCTGTTGGCTGGGCACCGAGGTACTGAGAAGATCGGAAGTGACCTGAGAGCAGTTGAGGCACCACCTGGGGGATCCCATGCTGTTCTTGCCACCTCTGCTTCATCCGGAGTCGATCCCAGGGCTTGGCAATGCTGAACCCTCCAATGGCATGGAGCTGGCATAGCAGCTTGGCAGAAGTAGAAAAATCATTGCAAAGATGATGTAACAATTGCCACATAAACACAGAGCTCTATATCAGACTGTTGGGGCGCACAACATAAGCCATGCAGAGTTTAAACTTCAGAGTTTTCAAAGCAACCCTTTTCAGCCATGTTTTGCTTTATTCAACATGGATTGATTCGAGTTTGGTTGTGCTTGAATCCACATGATGACAGATGGCCGTTGGGTTTTTGGGTGTTTTCCTTTTACTCACTCATTCCCCTTGTGG
>BGPT01001232.1:133930-149735 GCA_003297045.1 Symbiodinium sp. clade C Y103 | reverse complement strand
CTTTCATGAAGTGGTTGGCTGGACAACTTCCATGCACAGTATTACCAAGAACTCAGCTTTGCACAGATATTTTTGTTGTCATTTTCACACCTTTGCTACAGTGAAATTCAGCAGACGGGACCGTTTCTGCACCGGCTTGCACCCGGTCTCACAGACACAGGGAAAGGAGCCGCAGCGTGGGGGAGGAATTGTTGCGCTCNCACCCGGTCTCACAGACACAGGGAAAGGAGCCGCAGCGTGGGGGAGGAATTGTTGCGCTCCTGTATGTATTTTGATTTGTGGTTTCAAAACAGACGACCACATTGGGCGGGATCCAGTGAAGTTCTGAGAAATCCGCTTCTTCATTTCTGGGTTTGCAGAACCATTGTTGGTGAATTCCTTCTGTTTTACATCAGTAATTGACATTGATCTGGATTAAGATTCTGGGCATGAAAACACTGGCTGTGGGTGATTATCTGGATGAACTCATGGGTAAAGTCGGTTAAAAGATAGCCTGTGGATATGCCCATTAATCGGTTCATTCAGCGGTTAGCCTTGTGGTCCACCCCCCCCGCTTTCAGAAATCCCCAAGCACACCAGGAGTGTCCATGGCAGCCCCAGGGCTCGTGCTGGGATCGTGGCTGCAGTGTCGACATTCGGCCAAGACTTGCTTCCTACTCTACCAATGTAGCAAAGATGTCCTTGTTATATGGGTTGCTGTTAGATGTGGTTACAAAATTCATGGACAGAACACGATTAAAACACTGAGTGTCTATAAGAATTATACGGCAATTATACGTATATATACCCAAAGTTGGGTAGTAATGATCGGAAGGCGAATCAAAATAGAACACCAACCTCAGCAGTGACAACTACATTAACCGCATCAGATACAGTAACGCTAGATATGATAGTTTGGTGTTTGTAGGTGAAACATGTGTGTTTGGGGCGTCGTCTGACGTTTGAGGCAGGCAGGCAGGTGTNAACGCTAGATATGATAGTTTGGTGTTTGTAGGTGAAACATGTGTGTTTGGGGCGTCGTCTGACGTTTGAGGCAGGCAGGCAGGTGTTCTCTGTTTCCTTCTGATCGCGATTGCATCCCTGATTTCGGAACCATCAACGTGGCAAATCCAGCAATAAAGATCAATAAACCTTCATCTGGCAAGTCATTGCTGTAAATTTGGTTGATGGTTTTGGGGGTTGCCGGTTTACCGCATTTTGAGATTTCGATTGACCGCGCAAACGGCACTGTCGGGGAAGCTGTGAGGCCTGCATCGATGACTAATAGGAGGTGGCTTGGCCCAAAATGATTGACCCTGAAAACTGGGGCCCTGGTGGTGAGACTTTGTGAGAAAAATGATGTGCCAATTCCATTTTATATTAAGAAATGATTAAAGGGACCAATTTTGTGGGCCCCTTGTTGCCACATTTTTGAGCCATTTTGATTGATGCAATTCAGGTTGAGCGGTCATGGTAATCGAAAGTAGAGAGGTGATACTGTACTCTGCTGTATATTCATTCAGGAACCATACCGCACATGGTATTAGCTGGTATGATTCCCAGCGTGTGGCGGAATGATAGACTTGAAGGTAGACCTGGACCTGGGTAAATTATCCTGAAGGCATCATTCACATTGCTCCATGGGCAGAACCAAGGAGTGGACGCATGTGATCTATTTCCAAGGGTAGAGTTGTTCTAATCAAAGATCGGAGATTGCTAAAAGGTCTCGGGGATTCCACGATTGGCTGGCACCTGGACATTGTGTTCAGATGATCAGATGTGAACGATTGTGAGGATAGGCAATGNGTGTCAAGGGAATGTAGACGAAACCCAATGTAACATAGTTGTGTACATAGGGTGGTAGTCATTCCAAACAGAAGACTTGATCGCCACGGACTTTGTGGCTCAAGCCGCCATAATAAGGAAAAGTTAGGTGTCCGCAATTGCTGCTTTCCGACATCGTCATTAAGCACGTTGGCCTGGGAATTTACCAACTACAATTGGATGCATTGACCCGGAACAGGGGTATTTCTGTTCACANAATTGCTGCTTTCCGACATCGTCATTAAGCACGTTGGCCTGGGAATTTACCAACTACAATTGGATGCATTGACCCGGAACAGGGGTATTTCTGTTCACACAATGGGTCATCTGACAGCATGGCTTCAAAGGAAGTGAACTCAACAGCAAATCATTATGATTCCAGGAGAATTTCCCCCCTGTCGAATCTTTCAAGAAATGTTGAAAGCATGTTCCACGTCATGTTGCATGTTTCCCAATACAGGGGTGAGCATCACTGTCCCGCTATNTCGAATCTTTCAAGAAATGTTGAAAGCATGTTCCACGTCATGTTGCATGTTTCCCAATACAGGGGTGAGCATCACTGTCCCGCTATCAGTTTTGTGGTCCCACATGGGGTGAATGTTTCTTGATTAGGAGGGACATGTGAGCCTGAGTGATGGGATTGGGGCACTGCCCCGTGGGCCATTTTGGCTCAAGGGTGGTGCCAGATTTACGGACCACAGGTGGGGGAGCTTACATGGACCAGGTGGTCACTCAGGGAGAGGGTGAGGAGGATATCTACGGTATCCCTTCCATCATCCTCCTTTCCTGGGTGATCATCGGGTCCGTGTGCTTCTTAGCCGGACTGGTCTGTGCTGGCTGGCTCACCCGGATCAGAGCGCTCATCACGATCCCTCGGTGGCGCTCGAAGTGGGAAACGTTGGTCCAGAAGGCGCTGTTCTACGTGGGCCGGAGGAGAAGGGTGGCACTGGCCTTTGCCTCGTATCGGGGGTCTGACCTTCGCAACACCCCAGCAGCAAAGCCAAACGCAGCCCGCAGGGCACTCCGGCAGAGGCATCACACACCGAGGCCTTCATCTACAGCAGTGCTCTACGAGGGGCCGGCAATACCTTTGAGGAATGGATCCGACAGAGGATGAGTTGACTCAGATCAATACTGTGGACGATGCACTCGACTGGTCTGGGGTCGCAGGCCAACTGCGTGATGGACTACTGGACGCCCTGGGTGGTGTGAATCGGGCACGTGAAGTTCCCTTGATACATCGTCCCGCATGGGATACTGCAGTGGGGACTTTGGTCATGCCAGAAGACGTGGACCCAGCTGCAATGGGGCCACCAAACCAAAGGCCCTTGACGCCAGTCGAACAGGCCAGGATTGAGTCCTTCAGAAGAGTCTGCCATTTGCGCATTGGCAGAGTCCCAGACGAACGTGCAGTTCCACCTCAGCCGCTGGGAGCACCTTTCCCACCATTGGGAGGTGGAGGACAACCGGCCCCTGCCACGACCAGGCGGGTCAAGTTGTCGTCCATTCTGGACCCTACGTTGGATGCCGACATTGTGGCGATGTCCAACCAGGAGCAAGCAGAGGCATACCGCCAATACCCTCAGACTGTGACCCATCAGTTATCTGGGCTCAGTCAAGTTTTGGCGGCGGGATCGGTCCCATTCTGTTGCTTCACGGTGTGGGGACCGCACGGACAGCGCCTCCTCAGGAAGCAAACATTCACCAGCTACCAATTGAATGTGGCATCTGGTGAGTGGTCCAAGAAGGAGTTGCCGGGGCCAAGCAATTACCATTCTTGGTACCAGTCATGGCGGGTCTTCAGAACTGCCATGCTGCTGCTCCAGGCGTGTGACGCTGAACGCCTCGACTGCTATGCCGAGACCATCCGAGGATTCGTCACGCAATTCGGTGATGAGGCTTGGTTCTTGATATCCAAGGCAGACTCACAGATGCGCTCAGAGCACCTCGAGAGGATCAGGCGGCAGATGAGGGCAACTCCAACCTTGGGCTACAGCGAGAACTCCCCGTGGTCTTCATGCTTTGCCATGGCATGCAAGGATCACGAGTACTGGTCCAGGGAATTTCACACACCTGCGACCTTGTTTCTGGCCCGCCACGGTACCAAGAAGGAGCCCGTGAAGGAGGAGCAGCAGGGTGGTTCTCCACCAAAACGACAGAAGCCCACCAAAGCAGCTCGCAGGGGCTACACCGGCACAGACCACTCAAAGAAGGACGAGCAGGGAGTCTACACCGTGAACAGGAGGGGGATCGAGATGTGCAAGAACTACAACCAGGATCGATGCGGCACTCAGCAAGCTCAAGGAAAATGCAAGGCAAAGAGATCGCATCAGTGCAATCTTTGCCTGGGGCCACATCAAGCCATCTCCTGTCCGGGGAAGGCTTCTCAAAGCTGATCCAGCACGGGTGGCAGAGCATCTGGTGCAACCTCTGCCAATACCCGGAAACGTGCACCAACTGCAGACGAAGGAGCACCCAAGGCGAAGAGGGGGAGACCCGCAGAGCCAGCACAACCACCTACAGAGCAACAGCGCCGAACCATAGCAGAGGCCAGGGTTTCCAAACGAAAGACCCCGCCTCAAGAAGCAGCTGAGAATCCGCCAGACCAGCCAGCTGAGAGTTCCAACAAGATGGAGAAGTCCGAGGTTATCAGGGACCCGTGCCCTCCGAGGACCTATGGCTGCTGGATGCACAGCGCTGGAGACCCAAGGAGAAAACCATGGGCGCTGATTCTGTTCTCAGGCAAAAGCCGAGAGGGAGATCTTCAGCATGCCCTGTGTTCCCTGGGCTGGCGGGTATGCGCAGTAGATACGGTGGCACCTCGCCCTACCGATCTGTTGTGCGACGCCGCAACGCCTTGCGAGACGTTTTCACCGCTGCGAGAAAAGCAACCAGGCCCCAGAGTACTTCGAACCACGGAGCGCATCATGGGACTGCCACGAGCTTCACTCACATGGCAGAGCAGAAACAGCTGAAGGAATCCAACATCCTCATACAGAGGACTGCATCTGCAGCTGGAGCCCAAAGTGCTGCAAAACAACCGTGGGGCATTGAGCCATCATTATGGATGGTGCCTGCAATTGCCAAACTTGCAGAAGAGAAGGCCGATGGGGACACGAGGTTCGACCAATGCAGAACAGGCCTGGCCACCACAAAACCGACCCGACTGTTGTCAAAGGGATTGGACCTCAACGTGCTTCAGGGCCTACGATGCAACCACCCGAGACAACAGCAGACCAAGGCGGATGGCACGACCTACATGGCGTCGCATGCATCCACCGTGCAACAGTGGGTGGTGAATGATGAGGGCCAGAGGGAAAGGGCCTCGAAGTCCCAAGGCCAATACACCTCCAAACTTTCAAGCATCCTGGCAAAGGCCTTCCACGCGACGCAGCGGGGAGCCAGTTGGTTGAAAGATGAACTGGCAGCCTCAGAGCTGCCCTGACAAGACCCCACGGCGCAATTCTGCCTGATGAGTGTCAGCCCCACCGACAGGGAGATAGAGAACGCCAGGGCTATTGGGGGTATGCGCAATCCACATCTTTCACTCCAGAGACTGCCAGGGGTACAAGCTCGGGGAGCAATCATTGGACGCCTCTTGAACAAAGCCCGGGAGTTATGGCCAGAACTGAGAGGACCAGCCACAAGCATACTCAAAAGTGAACGCCCTCAAGAGCTACGGCAAGACGTCATCGACCAGGTGAGACAAGTCGTCGTGAAGACTCTATGGGGCTCAGAGACGGTCAGACCAAGGACAGCCAAGGCGTCAACCCCGCTGAGGTCAGAGGTCATCGCAGGATGGGTTGAAGATCCAGATTCAGAGACCTTGGCTCGTTGGCTAGACCACGGAGCTCCTATGGGGTTTGATGAGGAGATCGTTCACACAGGCATCTTCCCACCGGTGGCAAAGCACCACTCCAACGTCGAGGCAGAACAGCTCACTGCAAAATCGATGGAGGGGTGGAAGAACTACACCTCTGCAGAGGAGGAGAACAAGGAGCTACAGACTCTCATCAACGACTACGTCGAGAGGGGCTTTTGTCACATTGCTGCATCTTTGGAGGAGGCCACTGAAGAACTGGGCCGCAAACCAATACTCAATCGACTTGGAGTCTTAGTGAAAGAAAGAATTGATGCAGGCAAAGTTACAAAGAAAACGCGGATAATATGGGACTTGAGGCGCTCCGGAGCAAATCTTTGCTGTCACCAGGGTGAAAGAGTGCTACTACCACGTTTGCTGGACCTAGCAGCTGGGGCTTTGGCCAATTACCGCAAAGGAGTGCAATGTTGGCTTGCAGCGCTGGACTTCAAGGATGCGTTTATGAACGTGCCAGTTTCCAGCGACCGATATGCCCTGGTATCAGCCAAGCCCAAGTGTGATGACCAGCAGGACATGGAGCTGGTGATCTTTGATACCCTAGTGTTCGGAGCTGCCCGCTCACCGACAATCTGGGGCAGATTCGCCGCCTGGTTTGGTCGAAGTGTCACGGCAGTGGAGCCCAAGGTGAACTGTCAGACCTACATCGACGACCCGGCGATGGTCCTGGCGGGGGAGTTCGACGAGGCAGTCCAACAACTCACCAATGTCCTCATGTGGGCAGCTATCACAGGATTCCCAGTGAAACTTTCAAAAGCAACAGGTGGCAAAGAGATTTCGTGGGTAGGCGCCAAGCTCAAAGTCAACGACCAAAGCAGAGCGGTGGTGGTGACCATCCCTGAGGAGAAGATAGCCAAACTCCGGGACACTGCGGAGAGGTTCCTCAGCAGACCTGTGGTGGGGGCCCGTGAGATGAGGTCATTCGCGGGATCACTATCGTTCATCGCGGGTCTGGTGCCTCACCTCAGACCATTTCTCTCCTCGCTGTGGTCGGTCTTGCCCTCCTGTCGTGTCACAGCCGATGACGGAGCTTCGACAAGGAGCACTTCCGGAAAGCTTGTGCACGTCAGAAGGGTGAGACCAGGACTGCTGTGGATCAGAGCACTTCTAACGGGAGAGGCCGCTCCGCTCCGACGTCAGTTGGAGGCCTTCTTCCCGGAATTGGAGGTGACAATCACCACCGACGCATGCCCATTTGGGATAGGTGGCACACTTCGGGTGTCGGGGGAACTGAAAGAAGTCTTCCATTCCGACCTACCCAAGGAGGTGCTGGCAAAATTCAACGCAGCCAAGGGTGACTCCAAATACACCACTCTTTGGGAGGCGCTGGCGCTTTTGGTAGCATGCAGACTCTGGCTACCACAATTTAAAGGCAGGGCGAAAGTCCATTGCCGCAGCGACAGCCTCTCACTTTTGCTTTCCCTGGTCAAAGGACGTGCCAAGTCGTCAGATCTGGCAGTCATTGCTAGGGAGTTCTCCATTGACATGGCCAGGGATTTGTACAGACTCCACATTTTGAATCACATCCCAGGCGTCACAAATATAGAAGCAGACGCCCTGTCAAGGATCTTGGCACCGGTCCCACCGAAGTTGCCGCCGTCACTCGACGGGATCCCTTGGGCGAGGGTCAACATCGGCCCAGACTTCTGGATAGTCAAATAGACGCAGAAAATGGAGCGCAGCATCTTACAAGTGAGAGAGAGTCGTCAAGCGATTCCCATCAAGGGAGGGAGCACAGTTGTCAGAGTGCATTCCCGGCTTGTTCAAAGACTTGGTTCTCACCGCAGATGAAGGGCTCAAAACGTAGGCGCCCCCCGGCGAACCCACCTTCTACAAGCCATGCAGCCCCTGCGTCCAGCCATTAAGGGAAGGATTCGCCATTCCTAGACGGAACCCTTCCATCCCTGATTCAGTTCAGGGGGAGGTTCAGGTCGAGGGAGGCCATCCAAGACCCTATGGCCGAGGCACCGCAGCTGGGGCCATTGCGTTCATCGCAGACCCAGAGCGCTGCAAGTCGTCCTTGGTGCAGGACATGAGTGCGTCCACGACCAAAGGGCCCACTGCTTCAAGGAAGAACTTATGGGAAACCCTAGCCAAGAAAGCGGGGTATGATGATCCATTTCACCTAGAACCCGACTTGGTACTGAAGGTGATGGGTGCCCTGAAATTGGCAAATTTCCGCTCAGCCCAGCTCTACCTAGACACGGCCAAAGCGGAGCACATTTCCAGGGGATACCCATGGTCGGATCGACTGCAACAATGCTACAGGGCATCAGTTCGTAGCTGCAACCGCCACTTGGGGAACCCAAAGCAAGCAGCGCCACTACCACTCGCGGACGGGGCCCTTCTGCCAGTGGGAGAAGAACCTGCAGCACGAGGAGGACCAAAGTGGCCCGTACGGGCATCTGTGATAGCATCATGGTGGCTCCTACGTGAGATCGAAGCGTCCAACACTCTTACCACGCACATGGAGGTGGACGAGAAACTCCTGAAGGTAAGCTGGAGGCTACCAAGCTCCAAGACGGACTGAAGCCACACGTGTTCATGCGAGTTCACACCACGAGCACAATGCCCATATCATTGTGTGCTAGAACACCTACAAGATCTGGGCAGCAACTACAAGGGACCCATGTTCCCCACCACCGACGGCACACCGGCCTCAAAGACGGGGTGGGCAGACACGTTTGAAATTCTGGGCAAGACATTGCAGTTGCCGTGCACCTACCCAAACGGGGCCAGGTGCTTCACTGGACACACTGCAAGAGCCACTGGAGCAGTGCACATGGCTTCCAACCAAGTGGAACTATGGAGAATACAACTCTTTGGACGATGGGGGAGTCAAGTCTTCCTCCATTACATCAGAGATGCACCACTCAAACAGTTGGACAAGCTTGCCTTGGAGACATCAGCACAGATGTCAATCGAAGCCGCCAAAAGTCAACTACAAGACTTACTACGGCGAGCCAAAACTGGCCTTGCGTCAGTCATAGCATGTCCTTCGCAGGAAATGATCGATGACTGCGAGACAGCCGCTCCACAGTTAGAACCTCCACGGCCTACAGATGTGAACATTTTGAACACCAATGGAGGCAAAGTGCACCGCACACTCGTCTTTGGCGACGCCTTCCACCCTCGAGAATGGAAGACCCGTTGTTCGTGGCACTTCGGAGGGCCCCACACAACATATGAAGTGTTGGAGGGTGCCCCTTCCGCCAGTGAGGCCTGCCGTAAGTGTTTCCCGGAGCTTCGACACCAAGCACCGGTCAATCCACGCTCTGACTGCTCCGGATCAGAGAGTTCATCCTCATCGTGAAACCGCCTTGCAACCGGGTAAATTTTGGTTTAAGCTGAGGTTGGCAACTGGCAAATTTTACTTGTCTGTCTGGGTGCCGCTCCGAAAAAGGACAGGTAACAGACAGACGCCAACAACTTCAGCCACTTGTGAGAAAATACCCTGCAAGNGGCAAATTTTACTTGTCTGTCTGGGTGCCGCTCCGAAAAAGGACAGGTAACAGACAGACGCCAACAACTTCAGCCACTTGTGAGAAAATACCCTGCAAGGTGGGCGGTGGGGTGATAACGGCGGCATTCACTTGTCTCNAGGACAGGTAACAGACAGACGCCAACAACTTCAGCCACTTGTGAGAAAATACCCTGCAAGGTGGGCGGTGGGGTGATAACGGCGGCATTCACTTGTCTCTTGATTACATTTATGTAGGAGGGACATGTGAGCCTGAGTGATGGGATTGGGGCACTGCCCCGTGGGCCATTTTGGCTCAAGGGTGGTGCCAGATTTACGCCCGCCCGACCACGCCCAATTGGGTGAAGGGCAAATTTTACTTGTCTGTCTGGGTGCCGCTCCGAAAAAGGACAGGTAACAGACAGACGCCAACAACTTCAGCCACTTGTGAGAAAATACCCTGCAAGNAGGACAGGTAACAGACAGACGCCAACAACTTCAGCCACTTGTGAGAAAATACCCTGCAAGGTGGGCGGTGGGGTGATAACGGCGGCATTCACTTGTCTCCTTAGCAAAATGAAGATTTGTATGGCCGGCCTAAAATGTAGATCACGGATGATTCTGGCGTGAGTTTGACAAAATTGGGATCCAGCCGAAACAGACGTCCANTAGCAAAATGAAGATTTGTATGGCCGGCCTAAAATGTAGATCACGGATGATTCTGGCGTGAGTTTGACAAAATTGGGATCCAGCCGAAACAGACGTCCAAGAATGTGCCCGGGTTGTCTAGTGAACCCTGGTGCTGATGGTTGTGTAACTCGAGTTGGGAAGATTTCAATGGAAATTCCAGTGACTTTCCACCGGCTTAGGTGGAACAGGTGCCGAAACCCATTCCAAGCCAAGGCCAAGGGGCCGCAAAGCTTGGCCTAGGTGGGAGATGGGGAAAGGATGGGAAGAACCCGAGAAAAACATCAGATTTTGGTTTGAACATGTTGGCAAGACATGGCAAAACCTGCTGAATCTATCTGAATCCTATGGTTCGTCATCATTTTCAATCATTTTCCCTATTCAAATAGCCATGAATGTCAATATGGAAACAACAGCAGTGGTACAATTTAGATTTGAAGTGAGATAAGATGAAATAAATGTACAGAACCGGGATGACAAACCATCTTTGGATCCAGGCCGCCCTGGAACTTGCGTCGCTTCCCNAATTTAGATTTGAAGTGAGATAAGATGAAATAAATGTACAGAACCGGGATGACAAACCATCTTTGGATCCAGGCCGCCCTGGAACTTGCGTCGCTTCCCTGTTTAACACCAGTCCATAGTGCGCATAGTGGTGTACTGAAGATCCTTGCAACTCAAGATCGCTATATTTCTCGAAGCTGCTGTGGGTGCTCTACCGCACCGAAGGGATTGCAACAATTTGTTTTGTCACATTACTGAATTGAGTGAGGTTGGCATATTCCTTTGCAAATCATACGATCCTTGATGCAGAGATTTATGATCAAAAAGCGGTGGGCAAACATAGAAATGTAGTAGATACAGAGTAGACTTCAGAGTGGATCTTTGATTCCGTTTCCCTCCCGTGGAATCGTTAGAAACATCACCCAAACATGTTTCACCTTTTCGAGGCGTCCCTTCGTTTTTTCAACCCACGACCTGGTTCCAGCGGTTGGTCGCAGCTGGTTCCGAGGTCCCAGGAGCTCTGCAGCAGCACTTGTGAAACATCCACTTCTCAGCAGTTTGGACTCTCAAAACATATCGAAGTCATTCAAAATGACTGGGAGAACCCCCCGGGGAATTAGAAGATGTTGACTGCTATGATTGATGTTAAATGTTTTGATGCAACTTATTTTCATGATGTGTGACTGTCTTCGGACCAGGTTTGATTTCATGGGTGGCCCAACACGAGAACCTTCACCACTTACTGGCTGGATGGCTAAGCATCCAATTTCTGCACACCTCAGGACGACAGGTGATGGTGAAATCAATTCTTATAGAAGGCCTGGCTGCACCTGACAAAGATCTGCCGTTTGGGGAGGGGTATGGATGGCTTTCCCACGGTTTTGCAGATCAACATTTTCCAAACTGCGACTCAGTGCAGTAGGTGTTCAATTCAACACACCTGGCAGGTGAATCTTTTTGGTGGAACTTTTCTGATCGAGCGGTCGCATTCTGAGCCGGTAAGATGCTGAGGATGGTTGGCTACGGTGTGGGAAGTCACCATCTGATTTTCGATGATTTTAGAACATTTCGAATTCAAGATATTCAAGCTCTATGGGAATGCAAGCCCAAAGAAAAGAGTGATTATTAGGCATGATAGGGTTCCTGGTTGATGCCCATAACACTTTGACACTTTGATGACCTGATGGTTCTGTGCCCCTTGAGTAGATTTTGTTTGGCTCAGAGTTGGGGTGTGTGATTTGTCGGAATAGAAATCGGAATAGCAATTGTGTGTTTTCATCCGGAAAGGTGACCAACTCTTGATGCAATGCCCAAATTTATTAGTTTTTTCATGTTTTTCAACTGAAGTCTCTGTGATCTGATGGGATCCAAGGCATCGGACAAGCTGCCCAAACCCAGGAGGACTGGTGGCCTTGGCTATGGCTCAGAATTTTATTGGTCCTCCAACAGGATCAACAGGTGGACGGTTGAATATGATTAGATGAGAAGCTTAGATACTGAGCATTGCCAAATCAAACTATGGGTCCATTTGGTACTGAAGTTTTGAGACCTCGACCCACTGAGATGATCATGGCCTGACACTGAAACTCTGCAGATTCCAAAGAAGTCTTGCAACGATAGCCGAAACAAAAGCGAAACGACAATGATATTCTGCCGCAAAATCCTTGCAGGCAGGTTTCTGTTTGTGTTTTGAGTGGATGGGATGATGAAACGCCGTAAAACGATAGTCGTAAACATTCGTAAACTCAAAAGATCAATAACTCTCGCCAAAATAGACCTATTTCCATTTGCCAGGGGTGCCACGGTTGCTACGGTTGGCCACAGTTGCCATGTCAGGAAGAGCCTGTCTTTCTGCCCTTGGACCTTCACCAGGCCGGGGCCAAGAATCAGAAGAACCATTCAAATCATCCAAACATCATCCAAAAAATCATTCAACAAATCATCAAAACTCATTTAAAAAGTCCGGATTTGGGATCCCTCTGCTCTTCTGAACCATTTGGAATTCCATGCGCCTTCCATCAGCGCGATATGATGGCCACTACGACTCCAAAAAAACAATCTTCCTAGTTGGTGGCAACCGGAGGCCAGTATACCCACTTCACCTCAAGATGTTTCGCCCGAAACAGGTCCGAGGTCAGGTCCACGATTTCCTGGATTTTTTGCAAGATATCAAGAATCTTCGAAAGATTTCTGAGACCAAGACGAGCCAGATGAGTCTCCTGGCAGGCGACATTCTCCTGGAAGGACACAACGGTGAAGGCTCGGTCAGAAGGGAAGCTGTCAAGATTCTGCGGAGGATCCCCTTAGATCATCTTAGATCTCTTGTTCCGAAGGTTAACGCACCACCAGCATGTGATATTCATCACATTCTGAGATACATTGGCTATTTTTGCCCTGGTTCTTGGTTCCCTGTACTCTTAGTCTTTCAACATGTTTCAACATGTTTAACCCCAGCAAAAAGCAATTGTCAATTGTTCGTCATACTTGGTGGCCTGATTGGAAAGTCGTTCGCGCCCAGATTTATGCGCATTTTGAGGATTTGGAATCCAGCAAAGCTGTGAACCATGCCAGAGTGCAAAGATGCTGCATTGGTCCTTTCCAAATCCTGTAGGGATCACATGCCCCGTGCCTACAAGGTGATTTAGATGTACAACATCTGAGATTGCCGCCTTTCTTAAATATGAAACTGTGGCCTGAAATTCGACAGGTTTATGACCTCGCAAATCATGAAAGTTTATTCAAAAGGCTGGAAGACTGTACATTTCCATGACTTCGAAACTGAAACAAAAGACAGCAATTTCCAGACTCCGCACATCTATCTAGCAGCCCCAAATTGTTGAAACACCCATGCTATACTGACTAGTTTGACATAGTGCCCGGTCACACCGAAGCGGAAGTTTCGAACATAGAGAGCAAGGAAAAGAAGGGCCTGCACAAAGGGGTGCTGATCGACACCAGTGTCCGATTCATTGACTGAAGGGCTGATTAAGTGATTGAACGGCTGAATGGGGCAACTGACAGACCGCATGATTCAACGATTGAATAGTTGGCTGAGCGCATCACTTTTGAAACTCTTCCATGAGCCACCTCTCTGAGCTATCTCTCTCCTCCACCTCTTGTTTAAACCTGTCTGCTCACTACCTCTGAGCTTCCTGTTGTCTTCTACCTCTCTCTTCAATTGCCTCTTGTTTGAATTTCCTCTTCTTTGGGCCACCTGTCTCAGCCGCCACTGATCTGCGCTATCTCTATCCACAGTTTTCCAATCTTTGAACTTTGAACATCTTTGAACTACTTTTCTCTGAGCAAACTCTTCTTTGGACCGCCCTTCTCTCAAACAGCTAAAGTCTTCCTTGAGCCAACCCTTCTTCTATGAGCCACCGGATTCTTCAGAAAAAAAGCCGTCGACCAAGAAGTTGTAACACCCGGCGCCTTTTGGCCCCGACGTATTAAGGGTCGCTGCAACCGTCCCCGCAGCATGTCCCTGAGATGCTGCAGGTCTCGGCCGTCCGGAGGAGTCGAGTCAGAGAGGTGCCTGCGCCTCGTTTCTGGTGGAAGGATGGAGATCTTCTTCTGCAAAAACGGCCCCAGGAAAAGAATGCCCAAGATCAGTGGTGGAGAAAAACATGACCCGTGATCCTCTGGTAATCCAAAATGACAATGGATTGTTCAACATATTTAGATACATGTTGATAAAGTATTCACGGATGTATAGAACATTGTGCAGTTGGATATTGTGATGTGACAGCTGACAATTTCAGCGCATTGCATGCTAGCACTGTCATTTGAAAGTGTCATAAGACTTCGGAGATGCGGATCTGTTTGAAGTGTCCGTTAGTTGCTTGAAAAGACCGGGCCAAGTACGGGGCGGATTTCAATGCATAGACAACATCTAAACAGTCATCAAACAGTCACCATTAGGGTTTCGTGCAGCCGTGCAGCCCATTCTGGGTAGCTGTAAGCATCCCATTGTTCCTTTGGGTCATCTCAGTGAATTGAGAGACTCGCTGTGAGGTTCGTCACAGATCCAGATCTCGTTGGAGGACTCNCCCATTGTTCCTTTGGGTCATCTCAGTGAATTGAGAGACTCGCTGTGAGGTTCGTCACAGATCCAGATCTCGTTGGAGGACTCCAGGACTCCAGGAGCAGCCCGCAGGCTTGGAAAGACATGGAATGGTCATCTCAGGATGGGCATTTCGCGCACCCACAAGTATCAGCCAATCCGAAACTGCATTTAGTCTCCCGGTCGATTGGTTTTCTGAACCAAGCAGGAAGATTGGCTTGGCTGGTGGGGCACAATTGTGAAGAGATCCGCTTGTTTTGAGCCACAAGATCAGCATTAGTCAGTGACTGCTGGTGCGAAGGTACCACGACCTTGAGGACGACATCCGGAGCATTGAAAGCAGTGAGAGCATTCTTTGAATTTTAAACATAGCTGTTCTTAGAAGGTTTTCAGGTGTGAACACATTGAACCAATTTAGGGTCAGTGCGCCATGCAGAAAAACTGTCAGAATGCAGAATGTCCACTCAATAGCACTCAAATCTACTTCCACTGACTTCTGCGATGGAGTGTCAAAGGGTAAATGCTGAACCTATTCGAAAGAGACATCGGAGATGCTTGACATGCTTCGATGGTTGCGGATGACTCACATGTGTTGGCGATGCACAGTGGCCCGTGATTTTTTGTTGAATAGCGACCATGAGCGATCAAGAGCATGGCTTCCAAGCATTTATGCAAGTGAACAGCAGTGTCCATGTTGTTCAGATTCAACATGAAGGGACCTTGCAAGCGCCAAAGATCTAGTGAGAATGCCAGTGCCAAGCACTGAAGAGTCACNCAGTGTCCATGTTGTTCAGATTCAACATGAAGGGACCTTGCAAGCGCCAAAGATCTAGTGAGAATGCCAGTGCCAAGCACTGAAGAGTCACAGTGTGGTTGCAAAAGGAAGATGCTGCGCACCATTCTCTTTCTCAGGTTTGTTTGGCTGTGATCTCTGGCAAACTCTGACGCAAACCTTTTTTTTTGACCTTATCCCTCAGATGGCAGATGTATTGAAGCAGCTTTGAGATCTTTGGGATCTTGAATCTTTGAGCCTGATACATAAGTCTGATGACCTTGTGACCGGAGAGTGACACAGCCACACCTGCACTTCCTGTAGCCAGTTTAGCTTGAAGGTGCCCAGATAGCTTGACACTCTCGACTTGACGCCATGCCACTTCCGCTGATGATCCTCCTTGGCGCTGCTGTTGGTCTCGGCGACATGCCGCCCGTGCCTGATTTGATAGAAATTGCAGAAAATTCTGTGCACGGAGTTCTCTCTCCGCCGACTGTTGAGGAGCCCAAAGTTTGGCTTCCAACAATTGCAGAGATCACAGGTATGACTGACGAGGAAAGAGCCGACAGGTTCCATTGGTTTCTGTTTGTGTTTGTTCTGGTGTTTTTTTCTATTGTTTGTACTGGGACTCTCGTCATGGTC
>BGPT01001232.1:58533-113548 GCA_003297045.1 Symbiodinium sp. clade C Y103 | reverse complement strand
GACCCCAAGTAACCTAAAGCACCCTTGAATAAACCGTGCGAATCAACCCTAAATAAATTCCTTGAACAAAAATACATTCAAAACCAACTGTTAGAAGGCGTCTTAGATCAGAAAATTAATCCTAAACTTCAATACCACCTGTAGGTGAAGACCCTAAACCAAGCCTAAGACAGAATTGGCAGGGTAGATGTAGGGGAGAGAAAACAGAATAGATCAGGAAAAAAATTCCCCAGGGCAGAGGAAAAAAATTCCCCGGCGCGATCCAGCACCCCATAGATGTCATTTTCCCATTATCAGAAGATTCCTTCCATTGATGAACAAGAAATGGTGATTTTCCATAGCCATATCAAAATTATCAAATAGCTAGTAGCTAGTTCTCTTTAATTTTTTCCCGTTGCAACGGCGTCATAATTTTCAGTCGTCCCAGTCGTCCCAGGTGTCATCGCATTGCTGTGGGATGCCAGCGGAATCACCAGCTTCCACATCCCTGAAGCTGAACTCCCAGCTGACTTGCTATCGAATGCTCCGAAGCCGAATACTTGGAAACTTGACCCAGAAACCAATGGGTTTTGTCTGAAAACATGATACCCTAAAAAACAAAATGGCTTATGATATCACTGTCCTTGTGAAATGGAAATTTGGAGGTCATAGCCCGTTTTTAGAGAAACCCAATGGATTCAATGGATTGCTTGGGAATATCTCAACGGGATTTTTCATGGATTTTCCCATGAAAGGCCTGGGGGTTCCTATAACTTTTTTGTTCCCTGAAATCAATCAATGGGGTTGACCCATGGACCAAGGAAAGATGCATGGCGAATGGCATTCATGCCATTTGATGCAGAGACCTGTGCGGACATAGCCAGACCTCAAGAGATTGTCCTCAATATTGCAATCTGTGGTGACTGGGCTGGAAACTCTTGGTTTGCTTGCGAGGAGTGCCGGGCCACTGGCTATCTTCCGGATTATTGCATTCCAGGTCACGTCACAGAACCTGCCACGGACTGCTGTACCCTCTATATCTCCAATCCCAGCGCCGAAGAGGCGATGAAAAGTAAAGCATTCTTTGACATCGACTACATCAAGGTCTTTGAACCGGAAGGTTCTGATTTGCCAAGGTATCCAGCAGGAACTTATAGAAATGGTGGTGTCTTTGTGGGTGATGTTTGATTTCGATTTCCCCGTCGAGTCTCGTGGCACGCTCGACGCTCTCCAAAGTGTGAGATAGATTGCGCTGTGCCACCCACTTTTGCGGCGCTCTCTCATCGCTTGTTGCCCATGCTTTCCCGCCCATTGTGACAAAGCAACTAGCATTCAAAATCAGTTTGTTGACCTTGCATGTGGGTATGGTTCAAAATTATCAGCCCCCAAGAGGTCATGATGGAATGCTGAGACTACTTTTTTCCCCAATTCGACCCATACCCATGGCTGGAAACAATCGTGTCTTGCAATCACAGCTGGAGAGGAGGGTAATGAGCTTATACGTCCCAGAATGACACAATGACTTGAACTCCGGAAAAAAAAAAAAAAAAAACGAAAAGTCGCGCAACGGCTCTGGAATTGGAAGATTGCCTGGGGCTTGCGCCTGGGGCTTGCGCTTGGTTGCCATTGGTCAGGTGGATTTGGGCTTGGACTTGGCGTCGGAAACTTAGTCAGTCCAACTGGTTTCATGTGGGCCTACTTTTAGTGAGGGAACTGTATATAAATAGAACTAATTCAAACTATAGTTGATCATAATACACGGCCATTACACATTGCATTGTTCTGCTTTTTTGTGCAGTGTTTATCAGGTCTCCCAGCTTTCCAAGCTCTGTCAGATTGGAGAAGGAACCACTGGAGACTCAGGTGCGGCTGGAAGAATTGCGTGGTTGTTGGATCCAGACGGCAAGGTAAATTCAACTGGTTTTGTCTAATTTCAAAGCTGTATATAATGTTGCATATTTATATTTATATGATAATCATAAATCATATATGATACAGTATACAGTATCTGATATTATGTAGATATATCCAATGTATCCAATATATATATATATATATACATATATCACATGCCATTCATTTGGGAATGGAGTCCCTGCAAGTCACTTCCGCCCAGAATGTCCAGGCCGTTCTGGTGTACATCAGACTTGCGGTTGGGGCAGCTCGCGACTTCAGGAGCCAACGATCTGTGCAGTGGCTCTTGCATCAACATGTCGTTGGTATAGCCGGTATAGCCTAGTAATGTTGAAGTTGGTCCCCGCATCCATGGGAAACTTCTACTAGTGTATACTTTTCTTTATTCTTTGTCACATCCTCACAAATCTGAATGCATCATCATTGATGCTCGTTGTGTTCAGCGCTTGCGGGACCAGGAACGGGAACGGCAAGCCGCCCTTCACTCGACTCTCGGCCGAAAGCCTTGCGGCCGGCGAGCCCGCCGTGTCTGTTTCGATGGATCGTCTACGACTCAGCGGATCCAAGGGATTGGTGAAGATACAGCGACCGGTCTGAAAATATGGTATACCCTCCAGTAAACTAACAGTTTGCTATTGAAAATGGCCATAGAAATAGTGGATTTTTCCCTAAGAATGTGGTGATTTTCCATAGTTATGTTAGTTTACCAGAGGGTACCTGGTATACCCCGGTGTAACCATCTGAAATGTGGGGATGAACCACTGGAGGGCATGGGGTACCCTATTTTCAGACAGGAATTCATTGCATTCCAGCGGTTTTTCCAGACTCTTGTCATCACTTGTCGTTGTTGCCCATGAGGATACCAGGAAACTGTCGATTCGGAGTCGTCCAAGCAGGATGCAGAGCCTCTAGGACTGACGATTTTCTCATGTTTTCGGGCCCTGGTGCAGCTGGCAATGCCTCCATTTTTGGTGGTCTTATTTGGATGCGCTGGCAAGATGAACATGCAGATGGCAAATCCTGCAGAGACGAATCTATGTGAGGTCTGTGAGGTCCTGTTTTGATGTTGCTTCGGTGTTATATTTGAAAATGATGTCCTTCCGCTTTTGATCATTAAAAGATGCATTCTTTCATTTCCCACCAGCATTCGTAGTAGGTTGGCAGAAGTGCACCTGAAACTGGGGTAGTTCACTCGTAGTGTCTTAATGTGGGGTATTGTGGGCTCTTCCTCCAATTTATGGCCAGTCTTCATGGGGATCACTGATAGCTGATAACCACTGAATTTTGCAGGGTTTGCCCAATTCTGTTTGGCAACACCATAAATCGAATTTCATCAGGTTGCGTATAAAATACATCGGTTGTGCCGTGAAAGTTAGATTAGATATCAATAGCCATAAGATGGTCATGTCACCATCATAAAATTACCATTGGGAATTATAAGGAGTCCCTCTATTTCTTCATGGGATGACCATAATCCGTATGCCATGGCCATTCTGCATAGGTCATATTGTTCCAGAATTGGTTTAGGGAAAATCTACAAGAAACCCAATATATTTGTGGTTAAAACCCAGCTGTCCTGAAGATCACATACCCTAAACCAATACAGATGTGGAAAAAAAAAACACATTTTTTAGATCAGGTTTGAAGGGAAACTCATGGGTTTTCCACATCTTTGTGTATGTTTACCCCAGGCTACGGTACAGATGATTTCCCCTCAGGACTCTTGTGGGCTGGAGCACCACGTCCTCCTCCAGAGGCGGTGGCTGCGAAAGATCCACCCCTGTTGGATGATGAGTCGAGGGGATTTCATAAAGATTTCATAGGGATTTCAACGATCAAACTATGTATGCATGACCATAACTGAATTGTGGTTGATTGGTGATTAGTTTGGGGCTTATACTAACCAGTATATTGGGGTACATCACAATCCATTGAAGGGGGAATCCCGTTCTCAACCAGTCATGGGGTGAATCCGATAAGAAACGAGCCCAACTTTGCCATAAATGATATCAATGTGTGGTATAAACCATATCCACATTGGAGGTTCACTAGTGGGTTTGCCACATTGCCAAAACAGTGCGAGCATTTTCCCCATTGATGTTTCCTTGCAAGTGCCATGGTTGGTTTCAGATGCAAGGACTGGTCGGGCGTCTTGCAGCTGGTGCCTCCTTTTAGTCAGATTCTCAACCAGCTGCAGTGCATGGTTGCAGGATTGATGTATAGTTCTAAAACATGCTATGCTTTCGTGAAATTCAATCAGAAGCTGATAAACCCAGTTGTGGAAAAACTCGTTTGGGTCTCAAGGTCCACCGTACTACAAACCTGCACCCTGTTGTGAACAAACGTGCGTATTTGGAAACCAAATGATTGCCATGCTCTAGACTTTCGAATGATTACCCTGTTTTTTACTTTAGACTAACTTTTTAGACAATCGCACACCTTCCCTGCAAGATTGATATGAGGTGCTCGTGCCATTGATGAGATGACTATGTTCTCACACCCAGCTGAGCAGCTGAGTCGCTTAGTGGAGGCGATGCTCAAGCAATTGGATGGATGCAAAATTTCTGATCCTGGGAGAACATCAATCAAGTGCCGAAGTATGCTTTTGTATGCTCAAGTACAAAGTTCGTTTTTGTTCTTTTTGCAGTTTTGGGGACATGCAAAGGCGTCATTGCTTTTGGGCCTTACAATTTAAGAACTTCGGCATCTACCGGAACACAGTAAGATACAGATCCCACCAAAAGATGGACGTTGTTCGTTGATGGACTTTGACCTGGCTCCAAAATACCCTCCGGTGTCGTCAAAGACAGCGGACCACTGGGAAATCCCCATGGCCTAAACGGATGTTTAGGTTGCTGGGAAAATCAACAAACCGGGTTTTCCAGCAAGCCATGGAGCTGATTCCCAGAGGGTACCTGAAAACATGCCCCATCATGTATCCAAAGGCTTCGTTTTTGGTTGAGTCACCGAAAGGCATGCCTGGGCAAAAGCGGCGCGGTTGCGCATTGACCTGAGCGTTGGGACGTATCAATGGGTAGTAGAAACCATCCCCGCTCGTGGTAGGTTTATGGCATTGGCTTTACTACATTACAAGCATAATAGATGATATAGGAAGCCTCCCCAAGCGTAGCAACAGGTTGTCACTTGTCAACGTCAACGTGACGATTTTCTGTCAAAAAGGCTATCAGATCATGGAAAGCTGAGATTCTATGCAGGACGGAACGCCGAAAGGGACTGGCTTAGAGTTGGTGCTGACTCGAGGTCGAAGTGCATCTTGGACTGTGCAGGGTGCAGCAGCACAAGGACTCCAGGCTTCAGTGATTTCTTATTTTGATTTCTCTTGAAATTTGCAAGCGGTATCTTCAAATTATTTCAGTCAGCTTGAAGAAATTGGTGTGTTTTACCCAAATACTATAATATACATAATATATTCTTTTGTTAAAGAAACTCTTGGTTTGGTTTTCTGCCGTGAGTTCGGGAACTGCCAGGCATGATTGCGATCACCGGATCTCCAGGGCCTTAACCCTAGATATGGTCATAGGAGTTTGATCAAGTTGGATCAAGTTGGTGGTGGACGATGAAAGGAATCTGTTGCAATATCTTACCGATTCGACACATCTGGGTCAACAAATTGGCATTTTCTCGCCCACGACATGGTGGTGCATCTGGTGTGAAAGCACCACTCAATTTTGCAGGGTACTCTCCAATGATTTAGCGTGGCACTGGAAAATCACCCATTTGGTTCGATGATTATCCCACATGTTCAAATATGTTCATGATGTACCCTGCAGGAATCAAAGATGAGAAATCCCCGAACTAAAATGAACTAAGTGGATAAAAGTGGATATTTTGGTGGGAAAATGCGGGAAATGTATTCACGATATTCCTATAGTATAGGAGCTGACGCTTATCGTCGGCTCCGCCATATCAGTTGGCCCTTTGTTTCGCGGAGGTCAGTTGCCATAGCAGGGTGGACTTGAAATCTAGTGC
Source organism: Symbiodinium sp. clade C Y103 (assembly GCA_003297045.1). Classification (NCBI taxonomy): domain Eukaryota; class Dinophyceae; order Suessiales; family Symbiodiniaceae; genus Cladocopium; species Cladocopium sp. clade C. Next base: position 107,665 of record BGPT01001232.1, on the reverse strand, counting down.
TTTTGTTTGCCTGCTTCAGAAATATGTTCTTCATCTCTTTTGGAACAAATTCGAAAGGATTTGCATGGAACATTATGGAACTAGTTTTGAAATGCCTTGGTCCATTTTTGGAAGCAGTTGGGAAGGCGTTGTTCAATGTGTTTGCTGTGTCTCTTGTTGAAGAACTCCAAGAACGTGCAAGTAGCAGCGCTAGTTCAAAATTTGAGAACCAAAGATGAAAAAATGTGGTCCTGTTGCGGTGTCAGAGGCAAAAACATGCGCAAATACTACACTGGAGATCAGTGAAGTCCGAAAGTGGCCTAAAAAAAGTCATTTACATGGTTTCGTGCATGTCATGTTTTTGGAATCAAAAAATCAAATAATTACCAGCGTTTTGCATTCAACAAGACCAAACATAAGTTAATAAATGTGAATAACATTGTGATTTACAGGCTTTTGGGGTTGCCCCTGGGTCGGCGTTTTTTTTTCCCATTACAGGTTGGGATTTTCCATCCGACTCAGGTCTGGCAAGACCCGCTTGGCCTCGCGAGTTCTTTCCCAGTTGACATCACAGGGCGTCCTGCCGTTGCAGGCGGAACACCAAGGGTTGGTCAAGATATCGGGGAACACCAAGGGTCGCTCGCTACCTGCCTGGTAGCCTTTTGATACTGTGGATGGTTGCAAACTCTTGCACCAGTTGAGATTATGCTGAAAGATGCTGAAAGGTGGTGCAGGATTTCGCAACCATCCACAGTAAATCGCGGTCAATCATGATGTTTATCATCTATAAATGGGACATGTTCCATAGCTATTTTGAAATAACAAGAGGGTACATGATGGGGATGGTGGAGTTGGTCCACTGCGAAACCAGATTCTGGATTATGGTTGATGGTCACTAACTGGATTATGGATCGGTAAACCAACCAGAAGTGCCAGCATTGCCCACCATAATGCTTGCTTCGTAGATCCTGACCGATTCTTGTTGAAGTGGCTTCCATTTTGGATGGTCCAACCTCCATCGCACGAATCGCAGGTGATTTGCCGTAAACTTGGCCAACCCGGAAAGAAGTTCAGAGTAATACAGGTGGCGAGATGGGACTTGTGGCGAGATGAATTTCAAAAACGGTGTTTGGTTGACATGGCCCAAGAAAAACGCGAAGCGAGGATGTTCAAGCCTCTAGAACCAACCTCAAATTATTTGGCTGGATATGTTTGGATATGCTATGCAATGTATATCCAACAGAAAACAGCAACATCATCTCTCAGCTGTGACCCAGTGAAGGCACCGCTTGCGCAGGACTGGCTCCGATCCATCCTGAGCTTCGCATGTTGGTACTCTCCCTGTGCCATTTTGCGTGGATCTGAGAGGTTTGCTGATAAATTCTGTAGCAGAAAAACTCCAATTCTGTTCTCTGTCAATGTTTTTGATGGCTGTCTTTGAGGCTGGACGACTTCGGTGCTCTTTGTTCTGTACTCAGGAAACTGGTCATGTGACGAAAGCTCTGAAACAGACGTGAAGCTTTCAGGTCCAGACGTCGAACCTGGTGCTCCCAACCTTTCAGTCACAGAGGCTGGTCATCTCAACACAGCATTGGATACCCTCTGGTAATTTAACATAGTTATTGAAAATTGCCATTTATAGTTGATTTTCCCATTAAAAATTGTGATTTTCCATAGTTATGTTAGTTTACCAAAGGGTAACAATTGGATCAGCGTCCCAGGAGCGCTCTCCATTGATTGCCGAGATGCTGCTTGACCTTCTGCCAGAGGCGGGATATGGGAGCAGGTGCCAAATGGCTTTGTCATGTCTCAAAATTGGGGAGACCTCAAGAATCCTCAGCCATTTTCCATGGAGAAATCATGTTCAAAACTTCAAAATCCCGAGATTTTGGGGGTCCCTACAGTTTTCAGGTCCCAAAAGCCATAGAAATTCCCAGCATTTCGCACCAGGTGAGATCCAGCGGTGCCCAAGTTGCCATGGTTGCCACCATGCCCGATGATGCAGCGGTCCACCGCATGTTATGGTCATGGCCAGCCCTGGAGCACAAGGTGCCCTGGCTGCCATGGTGAGAAGCAACGGCTTCGTTGGGGTTGCCAAAAAGACAGACAGTAGATCCATGTAGATCCACATTTGTTTGAAAGCAGATCTAATGTGCCAAAAGTTCCAAATGATTTGGGGTTCTTAAGTTTAGATGCTACGAGAATGAGAAATCATGGGCAAAGGGTGGCAAGAGTCAAAATGTTGGACCCGAAGAACCACGGACTGCAGACATTGTTTGCACAAGCATCCCATTTTCACGATTTTTCACGTACAACATTTTGACCCATGAAGACATAGTGCAGCAACAAGGTTCATGCTATGAGTGAAGCTGTGTGAGGTTGCTATCAGACAGCCCGAGCTGAAGGACAGGCATTCGTCTGTGATTTGCCTGAGCTGTGTGAACTGCCATTGATATATATCCATATATAGATTGCTTATAACCCCACAAACACTAACCAGTTGATACCACTTGTGATCTGTGGGATGGTTTGTTCCAAGATCGTCTTGCACAGTCTCTGCAAGGAGAGGCCAGAAATGTTGATGGCCCTTCTGCGGGAGAAGGCGACTCGTTTGGCTGAGCAGCCAGCCGAAGTTCGAAGTGAGCCGCGCAGTATTGATGCAAATTGTGGATGTGTCTGAAAGATTGGGGATTTAGCCGAAACTAGATTGGTCACTGAACATCCTTCAGTGGATTTGGTTGTTAAGGTCGGGTTCATACGAAAAATCATTGAGGAAACGATGGTCGACCATCAAATGTGGGGTTTCTTTGGTCAAAACAGCGCTGTTTTCCATGCATCTCCTTGCAGGAAGATGAAGGATGGGAGGAACACCTGGCTGATTGTTTTCGTTTCACTGCTTGACCAAAGCGTAGGGTTTGGTAAAGGGGGCCATGCTCTCGTGAAGACGGGGAGCAACGGAGAAATCTAAAGGTTTCCGAAAATGGGGCACAGCTGAATCCAGTGGTTTCTCATCATGATCCCATTTCTGTTCATCAAATTGAACAGATCCGTATGAAAGAAAACCATAGAAACCATTGCCAGATGATTCCAATGCGACGCTGCATGACGCAGCAGGTTGAACATGGCCTGCTAGCGGAAGGTGCTCTTGATGATTGGGGTGGTCGCACAGTCCTCAGCTGTGGCAGACTGTGTGGCTGCAGTATGCTGCAGTTCTCGTCAGTTTTGCCAATCCGAAAAAACATCCAGGAATGGGAGTCCCTTCATTGTCCCTTCTATCTAGTTCGTATTTTGAATAGAACCATAAATCATCGTTCTTCCATGTTCTTCCACGAAGCCATCAATTCGAAAAATGAGTTGGTGTACCAGTGTACCATAGGCAAATCTGGTTCCATCATGTTCCTTCTATTTGGATCACCAGTGCACTTCCATTTTTCAACGTTCCGCAGGCATCGACGGCTTCAGTGTGGCTGATTTGGCGAGCCTTGTGGAACGCACCTGTGTGGAGGCTGTGCAGCGGTTGAAGTTACGATTGTGAAACTTGATGAAACTTGGTTGATACCACCATGACATTGGGAAATGTGTAACAATAATATGTGGCCTGGGAAATTGTGGCTGTGAAAATTTCAAAGTGGCCAGGAACTGTGGATATGGGTTTGTTTTCTTGTTTACAACACGGTTAAACGAAACTCTGGTGGATAACTTGAAATCGATTCAATGATGTTTGATATAGGCCATGCCTTTGGACGATGATGTCCAATCGACTCATATTGAATATTGCCAGTGGCATTGAATCCACCAACCAGTTCACCGTAGATGATAGCCGCTAGATGACCATAGATGACCATAGCACCAGAGAAGTGACAACAGCCAAGATGCTCAGAACCTCAGATGCCAGGCGACCGTAGAAGCAAGTGCCACCAGACTAAGAGGAGGAGATGGTCATGGACCAGAGTCGCCGGAAGCATGTGTTGAAAGACACAGCGCAAGAAGTACTTCAGACAAGCATCGGAGAGCAGTGGTTGAAACGCTCATGTTACGTATAATATAGTATCATAATATATAGATATAATATGATATAATATGTACACTATAGTGTGTGTATATATATATATGTGTGTATGATTATACATGGCTCATCATCTTGGCTGTCGCCAGGTGGGGGGAGAGGCAACGCCTCACTATGGATCATCTTGAAAAGGCTTGCGAGGCAGCTTGCTTAGTTCAATTTGGGGTAGCCCAATGATAATCCAATGAGAATCCAATGATTTCTCGTGATCTTGAAGAAAACCTAGTGTTTATTGATGATTATCATCTGAAACAAATAGGTGCAATTGTTGAAAATGTTTGGGTGAATAATAGCAAGTTTGCTGGATCACCTGATCAAACATGATAAAACGTTGTTTTTGACCACTGGATTTCGGGGATCCCACTTTCAGACCCAGTCGCAGCGCTCCAGGGCTTCGTACCGGCGACCATGTCAGACCAGACCTTCTTCACTTCGGACTGATACATTGCAACATGGCTACAGTGTGGGTCAAACCAGTGGAAACCTTTGGTTTTCACATCCAAACTGGCAATGACATATATCATGACTGGTAAATATAAATGGATCTTCATCCCCAAACTTTGGAAAACCACAGGTTTTGACTGAGTTTGACCCATCTCACTTTGTCATATGTTGTGCTTGTTCCATTGGAAAATCAAAATACCGCAGGAGGTGAACTTGACGGACATTGGGGGTTTAAACAGTGTCAAGGAGGAGCGATGCCAGGGATGGCTCTGAGGGTTGAGGTCAAAATGCGGTAGATTGCCATAAACCTTAATTTGTTGGACACATGCTTTTGACATGTCCTTTTTACTCCTACAGAATCTGGTGTGTTTCGGGCTTGTTTAGTATAGGGTTTACATGGGTTTACCACATTCGAAAAAAAAAAAAAAAAACAGATGATCTATCCTGTGGCAAATGAACAGTTTGCTATGTAAAATGGCCCACTTAGATGATTTACCTGCTACACATCGTGATTTTCCAGTTCGCAAAAAAAATACTACAGGGTAGTATGGTTGCAAGACCAATAGACGTCACCTGGTGACGTCGCTCTAGGAGCTGATGGACATGCTGACAATGCCCACGAAGTCAAGGGCTCGGAGAACTTCGCGGCATGGTGGGTTTGAAATGGATGATTTATGGATGTATCCCCAATTTATGGATATTCATGGTGACTTGTCTTTTTGGGAAAAATCGTGATCATGAGGTTTTGAACCGCTGGATTTCTTGGTACCTAACTTTTGGACAAAGCCATGAGGTATGCCGTGCTTCTTGATCGTGCCCCCGTTCGAACTCGAAAGGCACCATTCATAGATTCGATGTCATGTACGTTTGTGATTTATGGCTTTGGCAAACCTGACATGTTTTTGCCACGTGCCCAAACCGGAACATATGGACCATGCTTTGCGTCGCCTGATAGTTCACCAAACAGTAGATTTCAGCAATGTGTGCGTCAATCTGCGACCGAGGGCCTCATGCTTGTGGGTCCACCGGGCTGTGGCAAGACGATGCTGGTGCAGGCTGCTGCCAAAGAGACCAAGGGCCTTCTGAGGCTGGATGTTTTTTTCCATTTCCATTTCACAGCCAAAACGTCCAGAATCTCCGTCTTAGATCCAATATGAACCAAATTCGGTCATACTGCCTTTGCCAACGGGCCTGGGGTGTGCTCCGGGGGTATGTTAGGTCTGTCTCGTACTTTGGCAAACCACAGTTTCCGTTATTTCTGATTGATGTTGCTTGTTGACACGCTGTCTTTCTGATCAAGAGTGCGCGAGGTTCTTATCGGTTAAAGGGCCGGAGCTACTTTCCAAGTACATTGGAGAATCAGAAGCCGGCGTGCGAAAGGCACGCTGCATCTGAAGGTTTTTAAAAAGGTTTCCGCACAGGGAATTAGCAAACAGGATTGAGTATGTTGAGTTTGATGGTTCTGGCAAGAAAAGCGATGTGTTTTTTTTCTGAAGTAAGGTAGATTAGTACCCCCTTCAAAAACAGTGATTTTTTATTCGGGAAGATGTTTCCCATGGGATCTTGGACCGAGATAAACCCTGTGGTTTCAGAACATTTCAGAGCCCAGGTATTGCACCATGACTAGAGCCGTAGGTCTTTGAGCGTGCAGCAGCGGCTGCTCCTGCTGTGATTTTCTTCGATGAGATCGAGGCTGTGGCTCACTTTTTTGCATCCTTTTGCTGTTTCCTGTGACGTTTAGTAAGTTGAGTACATCATGTTGGTGTAGCATATCCAACTGTAATGAACTGCATGCAGAATGAATTCTCCAGATATGGGGATGGATCAAGAGCTCTAAAATACATTAAAATACCATAAGATACCATATCTATCCATATCTATCCAGGGATGAATATACATAAATCGCAGCTATGAATTGGTCAGTCTTCACCAGGGCATTCCCTGTAGGCATTGGCACCAAAGCGTGGAGGCAAGGGATTCGGTTCGAAACGTGTCTCAACATCTTCGCAAAATATAAAGTGTTCTCATGACTGTAACCATTTTGCCAACGGTTACAAAAGTTTGAAACTTGTTGTCACTTATCAAATTGGTTGTTTATTAATTATATCCGCTAATAACCAACAATATCAACAATAGAATGAAAAATCAATAATTTTCCATGATTTCTCATCATTTCCCCATGTTCCAGGGAGCAATTTCCATGGGGGATCCCCATTGCTCGCCTGCATCGCCACATGAATCGCCCTGACCTTCAGCTGACTCCACGGGCGTCACGGACCGCGTGGTCAACCAGATGCTGTGTTATCTCGATGGTGCTAGGACCTCAGCGAATGCTGGGGTCATCCCCATGGGATTTCAACATTTTGTACCAACTACTTGATGGGGATCTGATGACATATTCATATTATTTATCTATAATATAATGTTATATATGCAGGGTACAATGCGTGACAACCAGCAAAAAAAATATTGGGGGTTGTCCGGACATACGGAAATGTTGAATGTAACCTCGGAAAATGTGTTTTTTTTGTCATGAGGAAAAGATGATGACAAAGCTGTCGGACCCACCAGACGATGCAACATTCCAAGTCCGCACGACTTGTTTATTGCTGAGGTGGAAGATAGGGGCCGAGTCTTTGTGGTTTGGAACTTAAATTCAGAGAAGTTGGACCTCACTTGGATAATCTTGTGGGTCATGGAATTTTGGTTGGGTTTTGAATGGCTTTGACATCCAAAGAGCTCAATCACTCCAATAGTACCAGGGGTATTGACCGTTATTGACAATTGACCCATCCTCACCTTGACAAAATTGGAGTCTCTGCCACCGGCGCTAAGGTCGCCGCAACCGGCCGGCCAGACATGGTCGACCCTGCATTGATGAGACCGGGTCGCTTTGACAAGATCTGCTACTGCGGTCAGGATCTGAAGCGTTGGGTAGGGAATGGGGGAATTGGATGATGGTTAATACAGGTGTTGTAGAATATCATAGGTCATTCCCCCATTCCCTATGAAGCACCAGTCAGTTTTTTTCTCCACTTTCCCAAGCTCCCAAGCACGAGGAGCTCCAGCGGTCAATTCTTTCAAGCCAAGGCCTGCCCTCAGATGATGAGAAGCTGGAGATCTGTCAGGTTTTGGCCAGGAGAAATCAGCTGCAACGCTTGGCAGTGCGGTATGGACTTCTGTCTCTTTATGATGTGTTTTTTGTCAGAGGCACACTGAAGACAGAAAACTGGTTATTTAACATAGCCATGGAGAATCCCCGAACTAAATGGAGGTTTCTAGCTGGGAAAATCATCCAAAATTCACCAGCTATTCCATGGCTATGTTAAATAACCAGAGGGTAACCCTGGATAATCCATATGGTTGATTATGGGGGTGTTACCCCACCTAAAGATGATCGGTTGCTACTCAAAGGGTACCACCCAATTCAGCAATATTCGGGGTTTCCATTGATGAATGAATTGGCTGCTACCACAGTTCTTGACACTTCCTTGGGCCGCAGGAAGAATGACTTGGCTGGAGATGTCCAATTGAATGGGAATGCACCGGCAGACCTCACTGTCTGGCTCTTGGATGTTCTTTTTCAAAACGAGGATCTACCTATCACCTGCGAGTCAGAAGTCAGTGACAGCAAAAACATGCCAGGTGTATCAAGAAACTTGCGTATCCAACCCGGCAACAGGTTTAAATTCAAATGATATAAGTTCCTCACTTGAGCCAACTTCTGGGAGAAGCTCATTTGGATCATTTGTCCTCAAAGCGTTTGCTCAAAGTCATAGAAGAGGCATCTTTTTACATCTGCTTCTGTACATGAAGAAAGTCACAGGATGTCCCCGAAAAAGGTGCATCTGGATGTTTGCCAGAGATCCATGTCAAAAACTGGCCAAAAGAAAGAATGCACCCTCTTCTTAAGGTAGACAACAGATTCCGATTTCATGCCAAGAGGAATTGCCCCAGTTGCCAGCTGATGTGTATACTTTAATGGCCCCATCTTGCCATGGACAGATCGTATCCATTGTAAACCCCAGGTCACCGAATTACAAACCACCTTACCTATCGTTTGGGGGCTTCCAGTAGATATGTCAGCATTATTCAGATCCTGTTCAACCAGGCTCACAAGACTCCAAGACAACGTCTTAAAGATATCTGAAGATATTCTTAGGGTGGACAGATCCGGGTGGACTGTTCCCGCGATGGCGCCCAAATCAGCTCAGCTCACTCAAGAGCCTTCGCAAGGCGAGGGGGTCCCTCAAATTGTATCAAAATGGTGAGGTCATGATGAATGAGAAAAACATATACAAGACCCTCTGGTAAACTAACATAACTATGGGAAATCACTGAATCACCATTTTTAATGGGAAAATCCACTATAAATTACCAGAGGGTAGTTCAATAGAATCTTTCAAATCTGTTGGGATCCAGGATAAGATGTGTGAAGACCATGGTGCCCTCGTCACATTTTGTGACCCAAAAACAGAGACAATCAGAGACTGTAACGGAAGGGTCATTTACCGATTTTTACGGCACGTCTAATTTTTTGACCCATAGCCCATAGTCCGTGGGACCTCATCTTGCATCATTCATTGGATTGGTTAGTGGGAAAATTTACAGGAAAGCCCCATATTTCATAGGAAAATCCATGGTTGTCTGTAATTTTTCCCTTTTACCAAGCCATTGCATCATCTTGCCATAGCATCTGATCAAGCACCGTTGTCAACGAGGAGCAACGCGCTTGTCAACGAGCTCCAGTTCACAACAGTCCCGGCCTTCGGATTCCCAGGGCGCCACAACAGACTCGCAAGCAGAAAGGGCAGCTTGGCTCTTCATATGTGCCATGGTCAAAACCTGTGTGAAAATGTTGGAAATTGCTTTATTATATTTCATTATGCTTATTCAATCTTATTCATATTTGATCATATTTATTCATTATGCTTATTTGGAGGATGGTCACATCATGTCACATCCATTAATGATTCGAAATGATTCCCCCACGGTTTTCGCAGTCCAGTCATGGGACCATGGAAAGTTGGGCCGAGGACGCCACGGCTCGCCGCAGCATTTTGGCGAAAGCGCGCGCAGTTCGAAGACAGCAAAGGAGACGACGAGGCCAAATTGAGAGAATCTATCAGGAAAGTGGTCGAGATCGAAGCGAACTTCCTCTGCCACCGGACACCAGCCTGTCCCGGCGCGCATGGAATCGGGAATTTGCCAGGTGGTGGCTGTGTGGCATTAGCGAAGTTTTTTCTTGTAATGTCACTTTGATATGTTTTTGATATGTTTGTGTTTTTCGGATTGATACTATCCCATATGCTATCATATGCTTTACTCATACCTTTCACAAACCGGCGTGATGTTGATGCGAAGTGACTCCAGGGAATGTGGCTACCACAACTAAATTACCAAATAATACGAAACATAGTTTGCTGCTGTTTCTGAGCAAGAGCTTCTGTATGCCAGTCATTCCCTCCTTCTGCAATCCCAGCATGCTGTCGTGTCTGTCAGGAAGCAGACGAACGAGGAAAGAGACGCAGGGAAAGGCGAAGGAAAGAAAGGAGGCAAGAAAGGAGGCAAGAAAGGAGGCAAAAAGGGCAGCAAAAAAGGAGGCAAGATAGGATACAGAAAAGGAGGCAAGGGAGGCAGAAAAGGAGTGAGAAAAGGCGGGGATGGTGGATTGTTCACGGATGGTACTAATCACAACATGCACTTTGAATCAATGTTTGACTTTTTGTTTCATGTTAGTCGTCCTTTTGAATTTCCCATGTTGATTTCCAGAGCGGTGATTTTCTCTCTTCCACTTGGCGCAGGAAAAGGCAAGCGAAAAGAAGGAGAGGCGATTTGAGCGCAAAGTGCCTAAAGCAGAAAGCGGTCTAAGCGGTCTGGAGGTAAGAAGATGCCGTCTATACTCGCAGTCGAGTGCAACAAGCGACCTGCGATACTTTGAGAATGCTTCTTAATTCAGGACAATTTTGTGCTGGCTTTCAGACGGCATGATGCGCAAGCTGCCACATGTTTAGCAAACAATATGTTTCAAACTCTGGTTGTCACAAACATTGCTATCGCAACCCCCAAAAAGATAGAACGACAAAACGCTACGAAATCCTCGTAAATTAGCAGTTTAGTCTTTTTTGGGGTTGCTATCAATAGAAAAACCAGTGGTGCTGGCGGATCATGCGTTTGCCAGCAGATTTTGCTCCACGATCTGGGTCCAGATTTGCCTTCGTTGGCCCAGGGCTGATCCAGGGCTGATTCATTGATGTCGCATGCCAAAGAGGCTGCGACTGCCACAAGGCTCAGCAGATTGTGGAGGCAAAAAGTATGACTTATCTTCAATTTGCCTCCAATGAACTCGTTCGCCAATCCATCCCCAGCAGACCCCCTTATTGTGGACATGGCCAGGTGTTTTCAGAAACGCAGAAAAAACAGCTGCCATGGACTCCTTGCCAATAACAGATGGTGAAGGGTGCATAAGAAATGAGGCTTCCTTGCGCCAGCTGGTTTCTCGCTTGCCACGGCTGTTCACGAGTGCGGACCGATAAAGCTGGATTCAGGGTAGCTGCAAGTTCAGCCTACAAGTACCGGATGATCTCTGACGTTGGTTAAGCATAAGTGATCTTTTGCAGATGGCTCCGCCCAAAAAGTGATCTTGTGTTGGTTTGGTAGTGGCTTAGCTTCGATGCCAATTCATTGCGGGTTTGGACCCCCAGATGTCAATCATTGACAATCCTCAGGTGTCATGTCCGTATCTCACAGATTGCCCATCCTCAATCGCCTCAATGTGCAGGACATTAGCGCGCTTTTCTCCTCGGCCAAAATCGAAGCGGTGAATGAGACGCTGCCAGAATCTTGTGCTGCGATCGGCCGGTTGATTTTCTGAGATGAAAGAGGTTCAACGAGACAAAACTGGGATATGTATGGATATATAATTATAGAAAATTATAGAAACAACATGAAACAACAGAAGATGGGAATGTGAACCAAGAACTAAATTGACATTTTGCCGTACTTTACCACTACGCTGGTGGCTGTTTAACAGCTGTACTAGCGGGTTCTTCAGCGATGTTTCGAGGCAGAAAGATGGGCCAAAGGAACCAAAGATGAGGATGAGCCCAAGACCCAGCGGAGCTGAAGGATTTCTGTCTTGTCGTACTCAATGGGGGCTTCTTAAAATGAGGGATCCCCAGTCGTCACCATGGGTTTCAACACTAGACTATGACGGTCTAATTTTGGATGATTTGGGGTACTCCCATTTTAGGAAGCCTCCCAATGACCAAATGCATGGACTTTGGATAATGCTGGCCAGCTGAGGTCACTTGTATGCCGCGCTTGCAACTTCCAAGGCCTGAGCAGTTTGTGAATGGTCCCAGGGTGGCTGACACGGGTGATGCCCAATTTTATTGCATGTTTTTTTTCATTGGGACATATACAGATACAATTATGATGAATCATTATTGGATCCACCAATTTAAAGAATCCCACTCTCAAAGAATTATGATATTACTCCATGTTAAGTGGTAGTCTTATAAAGCATGAGGACCTTTGGGCCCCCCATTTTGAGACTGACATTGACATGTCCTGCCTTTCCCGGATAGGCCTCTGTCTCCGAAGCGGATGAGCGGCGCTATGCGCAGATCTTTGCACCCTATTGCCAGATCCCCTTGGGTCGTGAAGAGTCGTGACCAACAACGCTCCATACCCATGAAACATCATGAAAGTATATGAAAGTATATGAAAGTATAGTCAGAATCACTCTTGACACATTTTCAGAAGCTACTAGTATCTTCAACTCTACATTATTAACATCATTTAACATCATTTCACATCATTTAACTCTATATATATATATACATGATCTACTTTGCTGCGGACGAGTTGTTGAAGAGTTGGTTCACGTTAGATGTCGGATGATGTCGGATTTTCCAAGTTAGCAGATGCTGAGGTGGAGGTAGTGGCAGTAGAGGTGCTCTGGATCAAGAAGCCAAATCTGTGAAGGCCGGGGTCAACGATACCAGCCGCCAGGGGAAAACGGCACTGTCAATGTGATCAATGGTTGTAAATGCGTCACTGTGATGAATACGATGAGTTTATAGATGTTTATAGAGATCAAGATGATTCTAGATGACTTCATGGAAGAGTCTTCTTGAGTTGTTTGGTGGCATGGCAGCAGCGAGCATGCAATGCACTTCTTCGGATAGCCCATGTCAACCTCTTAAGTCATCCTCTTGTCTTTGGTTCAGTTTGGGGTTTCCCTCGACAGAATTTCTGGTATGCCAGTATGCCTGAATGATGCCCGAGTGCAGGTCGCGCTTGCATGAGCGCCATTTACGGTGCTAGTGCTTGCCAACGAAAAAGTTCAAGCGAACGGCCTTGGCATGGAAACAATTGGAGCATCTGATGTTGGCACTGGCAGATGACTGGAACAGAATGCGCGTGTGCAAATTTTGCAGGCTTTCCAGCCATGACAGCGATCCCCCCACGTGCAAATCAGTGTGGAACACCAAATGTCGGTAGAACCATGACACAAAAGTTGGGTTCATTTGTGCAAAGGAAAATCCTGTCACCGAACAAGGTTCAATTCCCTCACGATGTGAAAAGAATTGAAAAGAACCAGTCGCACATACTTGTATCGATATATACACGATATTATATATTATACAGTATATCAGAACATATCACAATTGCAATAGTGAGGCCAAAGTGCCTCTCACGAGTGAAGTGATACTGCGCCCATGGTTTTCCTGCGCCCCAGATGGGGCGCTTTCTGTCTCCTTGTGCTCAGCCAGATCATCCCCCCTGCAGCATGGCCACCGACCTTTCCCTTAAGGATGCTCGATGATCATAGCGGTGATGAACTTGTACCCTGCTTATGTAAGCTGTACATACACTGTGTAGCTACTGTCTATATACTGTGTGTATATATACATATATATATATATAGATATATATAGATATAGCCATACCATACATACCATATCTATACAATACTTACATGTATAATCATGTATGTATATTATATATATACACATGTATACATATACACTATATATATATAGTGTGTATGTATATATATATATATATGTAATCACACATATGTACATAATAAAACATATGTAGCAAGATGGAGCCTTCGGCACAGGACGTCAGGCCGCTGGATCGTGGATCAGCAAGGCATCCGCGTGAAGTTGGTCTGTGTGAACTGGGCTGGAGCCGAGGTCAAGGCGGGGGCCGGGGCCGGTGGCTGGGGAATTTCGAGCCTGGGAAGCTTGGAAGAAATGGATAGAATTGGGGATTTCATTGATTTAAGCCACGAAAACTGGGGATTGCATGAAAATTTCAACCACAAGTGTAGAGACTTTCAATGACGGGGATGGTTTTTGCCAGTCTATAACGGGATGCTCGGGTTGATTGGGACAGCTACCCATAATTCGCTCTAATAATTTTACCTAAAAACCAGGGGATTTCACGGTGAACTCTCCCATATCTTCAGCTTCCCTGCCACATTGACTTTCTCTGCAACACAGTTCACAGTTCGGTGAGTTCTGGATAGAAATGGACGTGCTGGATGGCACCTTAAGTAGGGCTATATCATCTTTTTGGCACAGATGAAATGCTGAATGTTCATTGTTTTTTCCAACCAAAGATGCAGCTGATCAGGATGGCATCGTCGGTGGCTTGCATGTCAGAAGAGCATCAAGCACTTTGATCAAAACCTGGGCCGGAGTTGGAGGGAGGATGGCCCAACACGCAACATCATATGATGGGTTCCAGATGCTACCCTTAGGTCGTCCCATTCGGCTGAGGCATCGCATCGACCTTCCGGGAGATGGGTTTCAACTGTGTGCGCTTTCCATGGTCAGTTTGGATGGCAAGAAGCTCAGGTGTGGCGTTCCATGGCGGAAACTGGCGGAAACCCATGGCGTTCCCAGTGCCGGCTGAGGTGCAGACTGACCCAGCTGTTCCGCCCCACCAGAGCCTGTTGGCGGCAAATCCAGAGCTGCACGGCAAATCGGCCTTGGAGATCCTGGATGCAGCGGCTTGCCGAGATCAGTTGCAGTTGATCACTGATGGACCCATGTTTGATGTGAAACCTTCCAGTATTCAGGAAGTTTCGAAAATCCCAATGCCCAAAAGAATTCATGATTTTGAACTATTTTCAATTAGCAATAGCAATGAAGTAAAGAGCAACTCCGGCCTGCCCAGGTAATTGATGCATGTGTCAGAAGCCCAGAAACTTGTTTTGGAAGGTAATGGGCGAACGGATGCGTCAGTCTGGTGATCTTGGCCAACCGGCCAGCCAAGTACTCTTTGCAAAGGATCTTGTGGCACCGCGCCACGCGTGTCTCTGAAAGCTGGGCATTCCCACGCTAGGTGATGCCAGGTGGGCACAGAAGCCCAGAAGGTCTAGAAGGTCTGCTAGAACGCTGTGTGAGCCGAGAGTATATCATCTTGTTTCCAGCAGTGCCTGGACCATAGAACAGTTCAATGATGAAAGAAGTGTATTGTCTTTGCAAAGCTGTTGCCTTGTTGCATGCTGTGATACATTGAAAACCGTATCAGCAGTAGGTTTCTTATATATATATATACATGCAAGATCATGTAAGGGATACAGACCACATCAAGTTCCAATTCAGAAATCATTTGGTAGTATCATGCGTAGTGCAGTGAAAACTCAGAATCTGATTTGATATGAAAGATGGCTATTAAATTGAGAGTCTCCACTCTCGAGTTGTCTCCATGTCACCAATCAATGGATTGGTTTAAGGAGAAATCGGCAGGAAACCCTGCTTTTCCCACCAATTGTCCGACTGTCCCATTATTTTCCCATGAAATCTGGGTGTTTCCTGTGTATTTTCCCTTAAACAAATCCATTGAAGCCTGCTTTATCAAGGCATCGGCGCAGCTGCTGGTACTCCTCGACAATCATGTTTCAGATGGACCGCCTGGCTCCCATAGCTGTGAAATAAGCAGAGGCTACATCTGAATTTGCCACTGTTTCAGTGGGGAAATAAAATTACGATACATCATTATATAGTATTATATATTATATAATATTATATATACATCCATCGAAAGCAATTTACCTCTCGATTTGCCACTGTTTCAGTCGCCATGTGTAATTCGTTGACCTGCCTCTCAGTGGACATCGCCTCAGCCTCGGAGTCTGCAGGAACGTGGTGTTGCTCAGATGTGGACGACAATGGGCTGTGGTACAACAATCGCTGGAAGACCAGCGACTGGATGCAGGCGCTAAATGGACGATGAATTTGGTCATGTTTAGTTATGAAGTGCGTATGAATTGTGTATTAATCTGAATATGTCTTACATGTCTCAATTGCATTTGATTCTGTATTAATATATATATATATATGTATATATTAATATTTGTGAATTATGAAGATTATGAAGTATAATATAATGCAGTATTAGTTCAGTATGACTCCCCCAATTATTGGGGTGCCATAGTTTTGACCCATGCCCTATGGCCAGCTGACTGGGTTGCGGCTCATCCAAGGCCCATATGAAGCTGGCTTCTCGTTATGCCAGGTGCACTTTCATTGGGAATTGGCCTTGTGACCTTGTGACCTTGTCATGGTTTCGCTGCTTCGGCCTGCTGCAAGAGCAAATACTGGAGGTTTGTCTGAAAATGATGTAGGCCAATGGTCCAGTCCAATTGTCATGGAAGAGCAAATAGGTTTTCGCTCCAAAGGAAAATGGTCCAGTCCACACCATGTACAGCACTCTGATCCTTACGCCCCTAGCTAGTGAAGACAATGACTTCATGGCAAACCCTGTGAGGCAGCCATGGGTGATCGGCAGTGAGCTTCGGAATGAGGCGTGCTTGCGTTCTTTTTCAACGCCCAAGATCAAACGCCTTGTCCTGCGTGTGGGTTTGCGAAGAAATGGGGCTAATGATATCTTAAATACAGTTGATATATGATTACTACATACTAAATTACTATATATATATATATATATTGATATATCAACTAATTATCCCCAAATCATCCCAGATCCATTGGCTTATCGTCACCTTGCCATTCTTTACCCATCCCCGGAAAGTGGCCAGGTCCGGGCTTCCGCCAAGGGAACTCCGCGATGGGGTGGTGGCGGGCCCAATGTCTGGCTCTCAATTGGAGCCGTTCGTGTGTCATTTGTAGCTCTAAAAAGATAGTTCCACATCTTTTCTAGACTTGATGATGATGATGATGATGATGATGATGAGGATGAGGATGATGATGATGATGATGATGATGATGATGATGATGATGATGATGATGATGATGATGATGAGGAGGAGGAGGAGGAGGAGGATGAGGATGAGCAACTACATGTGTTTCCAGAACTGTATAAATATATTTCAAAACCAGGTGTTCAACTGTTCAGTATCTTTTTGTGGGTTATGCTTTGACATGTCACAACGGCAGATTCTTAAAACTCGGTTACAGCAATGCTGATCTTGGATGGGATATGGATGATGCCACATATTTTTTGTTTGCTTCCTACTAGCACGAATAGGCCACAATGCTGATGATGCTAGAATTGGATATGGATTAACCCTGTTCCCAGGATTGGCACGCGACAGCAACCCAGGCGCCCTCTGAACGCTGGGGGGCCCTTTTCTTATCCTGACAGTTGTTTGATCCATGTTGATCCCGCAGGCGGGTGATGCGATCTTGACGGTGAATCCAAATTTATTGATCATAGTAGCTGAAGCCTCAGTGTCCCCAGATCGCTTCCCCCGCGACTCAAACTGACCATGGAAGAATGTTTCGAGTGCTTGTCCTTTTCTCAGGGTGGACTCAGCTACGGCAAGGATTTGACGGGCGTTTTCAGGTGCATCTTGCATTGGCACAAATGTCTTGTGGAAATGTGAAGCGGTCTTGGAGAGTCTCGGTGGTATGTTCGAGGCTGCCTGTCCGTCTGAAGCACGCTGACAAACTCGTGGACCAGCTAAGACTTGGCTCCATGAAGATCTGCTGCAGTTTGCCGAAGTGACTTGCGCTGAGGTGTACAGCGCCCACAGCTACTCCTGGTCATATCCCGGACTACCAGATACCTACAAGGCCTGAAACTGGCGCATGAAAAATCAGCAGTTTCTGGTGGCGGGATTAAGTCAGCAGGCTTTGCATGACCAACTGGGCAAAGACTGGGGGTTCATCGTGGAAGAGAACCAGTGCGGCCCCCTGTGGAGCGGTGAGTTTGCCCCTGATGCCACGTGCAGTATGCTGCAGTTTACGAGGCCGTACACGGCTCCGGTGTGGGTCAGTGAGTTTGGCACCTTCAGTGATTGCCACAAGGACAACCATAGCTGCAGTTTGGTTCAGTGCCACCCGAAGGAAACCTGTGAGTATCTGAATTGCACAGCTGGAGGACTCATGCGCAAACTGGTGGCCTGACTTTTTGCAATACCTCTCACAGGCGGGGTGGTTTTGTGAATGCATGTGGATGTGGGTTGACTTTGCCGCATACCTGCACCCTCCTGTTTTTGGAATGTCATGTCCCAAAACTCCCCCATTATACAAGTACTGCAGGCCGCTGTACTGGTTCCCAAGATTGGATGAAGCGGAAAATCTACAGAAGATCACAAAATTATTGGGAAAAAAGCATTGGGTTCCTGTAAAATGTCATTTCAGGCAATCCAATGATTTGTTTTTCAGTGTTGTGAAAAAATCACCATAATTTTGAAGCTTAAACCCCATAGTTTGATGGTTGAACATGTTGATACACTATTTTTCACGATAGGTTGACCTGACCCCCCTGGTTTTCGACTCCGGCACCTTCGTCTCAGGGAGACTTTGACTGGGCCGTTTGGCATGCAGATGGCACCTGGAGCCGTGATGATGTGCATCCCTTCCATGGCCCAACCAGTGCTGCTGGCCCGCTTACCGGCACAGAACGCAGACCGCTGTAGTATAAAACATTACAAAACCATATAAAAGCCATCAAAAATTGGGTACTGTACTTGAAGCCAAGTGCAAGTTGGGTTCAATTCTAGTTTTCGTTTTAGTCCTTTCAGTTCCTTTTTGGCGCAGTTATATATCTAGTCATCTAGTCGCCCAGTGAATGGGTGAAGCTTCCGACACTCCGCATGGCATCCGGCCGGCAGATTATGGTGTGCTCGCGGCTGACTGGAAGACCCCGGCAGCGGATGGGGAACTGCTAACAGCCCTGAAGACAATCCAGGTGAGACACAGAGAGACATGATCTGGCATCTCCTGGCTGAACGCCGGTGGGAAACAGTGATTTAGATTATATATACCCTCTGGTATATTAACATAGACCCTGAGAAGCTCGCTATTTTTAGAGGAAACTAATCTTCCAATCCCAACAACTGCCAGGGTCTATGTTAATTTACCAGAGGGTATATGTTATATATATATTCTATTATATGATATTATATGTATCTGTAGCATTGTTCCGTCTACCTGGAATGATGATCAACATCAATCGACATCAATCAACAGCAGGAATGGCGGAAATGGTAGATGGATAAAAACAGATAGCAACCAGCCTGCTGCTAAAAGCACTCCCTCTGAATTTGGAGGCACCATCGACAGGGCCAGGCTGGGGGAGAAGACAGTCAACGGAAGTTGTGAATCGTTTGAGATGGGCAACAGGAAGGAAAACTGCCCAGCAATTCCATCCATCAAAAATTCCATCCATCAAACCTCCGTTTTTGATCGTTTTTGAGGATTTGGGATGGTTTTGGGGTATTGGATCAGATCCATCAAACCCCGAGTAGACGGACGGGACTACTCCAGTTTCTCCCTCTCTGGCCACTCTGAGTGTGTGTCTGAATCTTGGGCGAATATCTCGCTTTGTCCAAGAAAGTAAGGGTACCCCGAAATCCAATGGGTTGGAAAATCATTTGAAAGGGCCAAGATTCCCTTTGTTTCACACACCCAAATTTCATCTCCTTGGCTACATATCCGAGCTTTATTATTTCGCCATATATTATCCCTATCACATCCTCATTATATTTCACATTATATCCCATTGTATATTGTACTGCCTTGATTTGCCCATCACATCCCCATCACAAGGGTCTGTGAATTCCGCTGCTTCCCTGCAGTTTTGACGTGACGGCAGGCATGCACTCCACGACCCCGAAGTGTAATCAACACTGCGCAGATACCTGGGACGCAGGTGATTCCGCCGGGAGTCAGAATGGCGATATTGTTGCTTATGGGATAGAAATATATAATATTACATAATTACAACAAACCATTAATCAACAATTATGATATATTGTAGAGAGAGAGAGGGGAAAAAAAGAAAAAGAACTATTTTTTGTGCATTTGTTCAAGGATTTCGGTTTTAAATTGCTACTTGGATTTGGCAAATGAAGGCCTCAGCAATTTCACCCCAGAGGCTGGAGCAATGGTCGGAAGGGTGCTGCAGCTTGCGCGCCCTGCTTGCGAAATCGACCATGCCGCGGAAATCTCTCGGTGGAGGAGCCTGGGGAAAAATCCAAAGATACGACTCGTGTATCATAGTCATAGTTGTTTGCACATAGTTCATATATATATATATACATATATATGGTACCCCCCGCCTGAAACCTCCCTTTTCTACATATTTATGGGGGGGTTAGCATATATATAAATATAAATATATATATATATACATCTTTTTGTGCATGTTTTAGTATATTTAAAACGTTGGGGTTGACCGTTTCACCGCGGCAGCTGCAGGAGTGGTGCAACAACGGCTGGGCCAAAGTCAGCTGCGGCTGGACGTGCCTGCGGTGTCAGTTTGATGGTTTGGTGCAGAGATCATCTTGTTCCTTTTTTTTGATGGGGATTTAACGGGAGATAAATGAGATCTAAATTGAATAAATGGAGGTTTTTATATGATTTAATGGCATATTGATGAGATAAACGGATGTTTCAATATGGTTTCATGGAATGTTGATGGGATTTTTACCCTTTGGTAAACAGCTCCATAGCCTGCTGGAAAATCGCTCATTTGGTTCGAGGACCTTCCCAGCTATCAACCTCCCTGAGTTCGCGACTTTCCCAGCTAGCCACGTTTAATGAGACCGGAGGGTACTGGTGGTTAATGATCGTTCTTCTTGAGCTTCGCAAGATGATCAACACCCAGCTGGGAGCAGAGCAGTCTCAAAAACCTCAACAAGAAGGGTTGGATGTCATGGGGAGACCCAATTCATGGCTTATGATAAATGTTCATAAATTTTCAATATATAAAGGGTCGGTTTACAAGAACTGAATTGCTAATTTTCAACCAACAAATATATAATGCTCGTGGTTATACTGTTCAATTTATCCCATTACATATCCCCATAGAGTTATTCCCAGCATAAAAATTTGTAAAATTCATCCACCAACAATTATTCATCAGGCATGTCATTAAATCTATCCTCATATTGTTCATGCTTGAAACCCTTGTTGCTAGCATCCGGAATATTTAAAAGACAATCACAATCCACCCCATCCACCATTCTTTCGGGAGTACATCTCCAATTTTGATAGTTACCAAGTTAGTAGTACCACGCCTACGAATGATGATTAATGATTACCAGTCATACCTAGTCAGATAATTATACCTAATCATCAACCAGACAGATTTGGATTTCCATCAACCAACCATCATGTGTCTAATAACCATTCATCTCCATGCAATGTATTTTCATGGGTGGCTTTTCCTGATGCAAACATCCATTCATATCCATTCAGAAATCCATTTATAACCATGTTTCTCCATTTATGACCAACCATCAACCATCATCTCTTGAATGTTTGAAGCACCTCCCGTCACGGGATCCGCAGGTGCTGTCGAGCTGGGCTCCTAAGCCTCGAAACCTGCGCAGAGTCACACTGCCAACGTGGCTCGGAGTCTGGAGTTCGGATCCAGCAAAAATGTGGGTACCCTCTGGTAAACGTTTACATAACTATGGAAAATAGATGAAAATAGACCATATTTAATGGGAATTCATCAACTATTTTTCCATGGCCATTTTCAATAGCTATGAGGGTAAATTTACCAGATGAACCAGAAAAAATCAGGATTGAAGAAGAAAGTTAAACGTGATTTATGATTAAAAAAAGGTGATTGAACCAGCAAGAATGAGAATATGAAGAAACAGAATGGGCATGGCCCGAAACTGAAGGAAGCTGAATAAACCATTCCACGGGGTTGTACCAGACCAGGCTCATGTGAGGATGGAGTTTTGGCCCCGGGAGTGCTGGACAGTCTCTGCAGGCTGGTACAAGGACAGCTACAGGCCCTCATGGTGAGAAGCTTACTCTTCCTGTCCAACTGTGCAGAGGACATCCCAGTGGCAGCTATTCTTGCCAGCAGCGAATGGAATTGACTCGGACATATTGGGAAGCAACAGTTGAGGCCCAATGGCGACACAGGTACGGTTGCCTGCGGAGGCCTCAAGACACGCCAACAATTGGAGATCCGGTGCTGTTCCAGCAACAATACTCAAGCCAAACGAAAAGACAAACGCAGAACAGACTCGTTCAAATAAGCCCTTCTAGCACCACAGCTTTTGACACCGTGGATGAAAGAATTCCTGCACCACCAAAAGGATGTTTGAAACCCACCCAAAATAATGGGATGTTTACCATAATATCCCTCAACTGGTGCAGGATTAGTATGTGATCATAGGTTGAGGATCCTAGTGATCTCAGGTCTGCATTGTCTTCACGATGATCACTGCCGTGACCACCAAGCCCAAGCCACCTGGTGTTCCAGTTCATGGGCAGCAGAGCACTGCCAGCTCGCGACTCAGGGATTTCTCATGGATGTCAAGGGGAATTGCTTTATATGTTTTGTGCCAAAGGAACGGTGGGTAAGACCCTGATGGGTGTTTGGCTGGTACCTTGTCACACCACTACCACAAAGTGGTGGTTGTAATCAGTTGGATGATGTTGGATGATTGAAATCCAAACCAACCAGTGGGATTTTAGGATCCTGGCTACTGAAAATAAGACACACTGATCCATCTTTCGATGGCTGTCATTGAGGTTGACCTGCTGCATGTCTGGCTTCCTGACTCATGTTGCTGGGAGTAGCCTTCCACTGCTCTTGTAGCCGGTGCGACCAGCACCTCTGTACATATTGTAGCTCTGCAGCACCTGGAA
Source organism: Symbiodinium sp. clade C Y103 (assembly GCA_003297045.1). Lineage (NCBI taxonomy): Eukaryota > Dinophyceae > Suessiales > Symbiodiniaceae > Cladocopium > Cladocopium sp. clade C. The sequence continues at coordinate 85,066 of BGPT01001232.1, read as the reverse complement.
ATATAGCCCCACAATGGGCTCCAGCCTCAACTTGTAGCACCTGGCTTGATGTGAGGCAGTAGTTTGCTAACGACTCACCTAGATATTGAACAATCCGCTTGGGAAAAGAGCGGCCATTTCCTATACCCAACGGATCCCTACAGTATATTCTCATGTTGGTGCAATCCCTCAACATCACCAGCTATACCCAGCTATACTCCACTCGTTTTCTATGGCTCGATGGGTGGAGAGCTTCTGGGGATGCGCGGCTTCCGCGGCTTCCTCAAAATGAGAGTCCCTTGGTATCGTTGCTACAGGCAGTTGTCATTCTTTGGACCAAGAAATGGAAGCTTCAGTTTGTTGCCTGTGTTCGTGAAATTTCGATGAAATTCATGTTTGGTTGTAATTGCATAGGCAAATACAAATACATTCTATATCATTCTATATCATTCTATATCATTCTACATCATGATTATCAGATTCTTTCCGTTCCTCTTCTCTTCCTCTTCTTTTTTACAAAACCATGGTTAGCGATAGGGCCCCCCCCAAAAGCGATACCCACTTTTTTTGAACCAAGCGAAGAACAAGAGTTTTGACAACGGCTCACATAATATATTATTACGTTAATCATACATATACCGCAAAAAAAGTCGTTTCTTTACCCAAACAGAGTGTCAACAAGTCCCAGCATCAGGTTCTCTTCGCTGCGCTTTGGGCTGGGTGTGCTGCTGCTGAAGGCAGCTGGCCCCCTCAGCAGGTAGCGCTTGCAGCAGGTGATCAAGGAGATAGCGATGTGACGTGGCGCCTTGCAGCGGCTCCCGGAATGGGTTTTCCGTGGGAAATTTTTGTGCTGAAACATGGTGAAGCCCCTATAGTTATGTATGATTAAGAGCAAAAACATGGGAAAATTGAACAAACATCTGGTTTCCAAAGCAAGATATTCCCCAAGGCCCTAAGACTAATCCGTTGCTTGGGGTGAATATATAATCATGGTGAATTCATCCCAGTAGGGACTATTTATGGGGGCCATACATTGTGACTCCACAGCCATTCATGATTGTGTTTCTGAAGGGCATCTAATCTGTGCACAAGTTTCGATAGCCATTTTTAAGTGTTAACTTATGTGGTGATACTAACGAAATACCAGGAAAACCATGGAAAACGGAGACAACACAAAAGTCGTTGATCCTTCCTGGTATTTTTCCTGGGGCCAACTGCCATGATCCACAGATGTGTCATACTTTTTGTTGACCTTTCCTGTGACCCAGGTGAGCATTACATGGATTACCGATGATCCCAGAGATGACTCTGCATCTTGCGCTCAAGTGGCAGTTGCGACCATCCAGGGGCCAGGCAACATCGCCCAGACGGAGGTGCAAATGGTGGGGAAATGCTTGAGATATTCCTTTGGAGCGGCGCCGGAGCTCTATGGCAACTACACCTCGGGACGAATCCATCGTGTCTTCATCAAGGGATTGGTTGCTGACAGCCAGTACAACTACACGTTGTATGGAGATCCTCCAAATAGCACCAGGAGTTTCAAGACCTTGCCCGCTTCGCAGGGGCCATCCAGTGGTCAGGATCCTCGCTATCCCTTTGTCTTTGGGGTCATAGGGGATCTTGGTCAAACCGAGCATTCAATCGAAACGGTCCGACATCTGGATGCAGACAAAGACATTCGAATCATCTTGCATGCTGGTGACATGTCTTATGCCGATACCAACTCTGCTCGTTGGGACAGCTATGGATTGAAGGTTGAACCCTTGGCTTCGCGATTGCAGTGGATGGTCTGCCCTGGAAATCATGAGATTGAGAGTGACTACTACACAGGACAGAATTTCCAAGCCTACGAAGCCAGATTTGTGATGCCAGCAGTTCAGCAAGCAGAGTTTTCGCCTTCCAATGAGCAGATTGGATGCAAGCATCCTTATCCTGTGGTACCTCACACTGGGAAGGATTGTACACCTTCAGCTTTCACTGGTCAGTACGACTGGGGGAACTCCTTCTATGCCTTCGATGCTGGACCGGCACGAGTCATTTCGCTCAACAGCCACTCGTCAAGCACATTTGCTCCTGAACTTTTAGGCACCACTGGTGCCAGGTCGCTGTAGAGATTGTTCCATTGATCTTGAATGTAGGACACCTCGGAAAAGGGTACTTGTTCCATTTTTTCTCCGCTTCAACTTGCAGTAAAGTCGCGGCTGAGGTTATGCGCAGACGGATCCGTCATCGGCACAGTACAAGTGGTTGAAGCAGGAGCTTGAAGCACTGGAGACGAGGAGGAAAGATACTCCATGGCTCGTTGTCATGATGCACTGTCCCTTCTACAACTCCAACAAAGCGCACCAAGATGAACAACAGGCAACCCTCATGAGGGATGCCCACGGTTTCGAAGACCTTTTTCATCAGCACAAAGTTGCGGTGGTGATCTCTGGGCATGTGCATGCCTATGAGCGCTCTCACCCTGTGTACAAAAATACATCCCAACCAGGAGCACCCACCTACCTTGTGGTGGGTGACGGTGGCAATCGCGAAGGTCATGCCAGCACGTACCTGGATGAGCCGAGCTGGTCGGCGTTCAGGGATGGCCTTTCCTTTGGCCATGGGCGATTGGTGATTGCCAACCAGAGCCACATGCGCTGGGAGTGGTATCGCAACGATGAACAGCAGCTGCCACGGGTGGATCGGGTCACAGCTGTTCGCCGGGCCGCAGAACTGGCACGTGCAAGCTTTGTGCCTCTGGATGCACAGTGGTATCAGCCCCTCTCTGCACGAAAAGTGGATGATGATGTTTGGATTGAGAACCCTTACAAGAGTCAAGTCCGGCCACAAAAATCCCTCAATGCCAGTCTGCTGATGGTGGGAGTCGTCTCTGCCGTTGCCATCCTTGCTGTGGCTTCCATCCTCCTGGTGAAACGATGCAAGAGGCGACCGCCACCCTGTGAGACCGAAAGTGCGGAGATGGGAGTGGCACAGTCAGGTTAAGGAGGATGATCATCTTAGTTGTTTCAATATGTTTCATAGTTTGAGTCTCAGAAAAGAGAGATTCATCTTGTGAAAACATGTGAGTCATCCAGATTTCAGTGCATTTGTGCCTGTAATTGCCTGTATGATGATTCTAGACCCATATTTTGCCTAACTGAGCTGCCAACTCAATGGATTGGCAAGTTGCTCAGCCGCATTCAGCGCCCGCCAAGCCTGCCACAGCCGGGTATGCTGACCGCTAGAGCTGGGGGTGGACGGCTTCCAGTCGCAGCGCCCGCGCGAAAAGTGGCGAGGATGCTGGGGCGTCCATACTGAGATATCGATGGCATGTTCCCGAGATCAGTTCAAGAAACACGTGAAAACACGATGATGAAATCATATGAAGTCATAGATCATGGATGTAGATGTGTCGGTGACCCTGGAGTGAGTTTGGAGGTTGTGCATTCTGTGGACGCCTGGCATTGCGGCTCAAGGAGTTTCACCTGAGGTGGAGCCCTGGAGGGATGTCACCATGCTCAGATGGGGCACTGAAACCCCTGATTTGACAGACATTCCCATGAGAAATGTGATTCACAAACATGGTGGACATGATTGTGCCACTTTACACCACTGACTCTTCTGCTCTTTCTGCCTTGTTTGGAGGTTTTTGGGTCGTTTTGCCAAAAAGAGGGTGACAGGAAAAAAGTCCCAAATTTGTGGGAATGTGGAAGGTCCAGGGTTATCCCATGTTATCTAGATGCAGATGGGTTTATAATAAACCAACTGATTATAGTCAATGGGGTTTATACACCATAATTCCAGTTGCCTCCAAATGTTATGTTTGTTGGTTTATTAAAAATTTAACTATACCAAAACTTGCTTATGTTCTTTCGACCTGAAGTCATGCGATGTGTGGATGACTCAGCAGGTGTAATGTCTTGCAACCTGGGCTTTCTGAGCTCTTCGCTGAGATGAAGCGAACATGACTTGCCACTCCTATGCAATATGATCAACATGTTTTTTAAATGGAAAGGTCAAAGAAATGTGTTTCCTTGCTTGCCTGGAACGCAGCAATCAGAGAATACCACTGTGGTTGGTATGTCCCAGACTGTAAACATCAAAACAACTCAGCCCAAGAATGGCGGCGTCTTCCTTCCTGTTGGCGATGCCAGTTTCCCGCCTTCATCTCACAAGCAGCACGCTGATGGCACCATGTGTCACTTGGCCACTGAGGGTGCGGGTCCAATCTGAACCATTGGATCCATCTCTTTCGATGTTTCGATGGCTATGAGTCACCTGTGACCCGGAGGGTACCCTCAAATAGCTGGTGAATGGATATTGATTCCCTCAGTCAGGGAATAGTAGGTGTTGACATGTGACCCATCCCCAGATTGATGTAGATTGGATGTGAGTAGACTCATTAAGGACATGCTAAGACCATGTGGGTGTTTTTGTGGTGGCATTTTGAAACACTTGCATAATCTACCTGCCAAAGCATGTTGCATCAAATGGTACTGATATGATAGAAGCCTTTTTCTGGGATGGCCATTGCACTCAACTTTCTGTTTGATTTGCAAGGCATTCTTCAAAGTGTTCCATGCAGCCAGTCTCGATTTGTTGTTGCTGATAAGGCACGAAGCAGCATCAATTGCAAAGCCAACTAATGCAGGTGGGAAACTCAAGCAGGACTTGAACAACCTCATGCAAAGAAGATCACCCTTCCCAATAGACACTCACACACCCATTATCACTCGTTGAAAGTTCAAACACTTCAAGTCGTGCAGCAAGGTCTTCTTTTGTCTTTTTGGACAATGTGGGTCAAAATGATTGGACCGTGAAAAACGGATGGTGGTTCAATACTAAGATGATAAAATGGGTATCTCTCTTGGTACCCGATTTTCCACCGGTACATACCCGTACCAAATGGGCGCGAGTATGCGCGAGTCCTAAAACGTAAGGTATGGATCAGGCACCGGAGCCCAAAATGCAGGTGATTCAACCGTTCCATACGTATGGACCAACGCAGCAAGGTCCATACCCAACGTTTGACAATTGGCTTTGTCTGGAAATAAGTTGCCCCAAAGTCATAGTTTATGATCATTGTCAGTATTAAACTGTTCACAACTGGGGTCATGTTCAGGACTACACCCAAAGATCATATGATATATGTTTATGTATAATATATATATATATCATACATCCCATAATTAACAATAGACCCATAAATAGATATACAATGGCACAAAATCCCCAGTATATCCCATCAAAACCTCTAAGATCCAGATAGTTTGATCAGCTGCCATCCGTACTGCGGTGCTGATGCAGGCAGACACCCCCCTGCGCATCTTTTCAGGCAGGTTGCTGTTGAAGGTAGAGCAGATCATGTGAAACCTACCAGCATTCACCTTGAAATTCCATAGCGGAAATGTTCCATGGTTTTTCACGGCTCAAAGCAACGAGCTAGAGAGTCAGTTTGAAGATTCTTTCTGTTGCCTAAAACAGCGGCAACTTCCCAGCGAGAGCTATGAGAAGCACATGCCGTGCTGGATTCATCTATCTTTCCTTCCTCGCTGTTGGCACATCTTGCGGCTGGTTCGTTGTCAACGGCCCGCGCCTCAATTGACTGAAACGATTCGTTTGACATGTTCGCTGCAAGACCCACGTTTGCCTGTGACGGATCTCGTATATCCTTTGACATACTCAAATCCCTGCGTAGGGCTAGCATTTAACTTTCCAAAACAACAAACCCTCAAACCCTGACCCCCTAAACCCTCGACCCTAAAACCCTAAAGCGCCAAACCTAAAACCCTAAATCCTGAAAGCCCAAAGTAAGAATTGCTGCGTACAGCCAGTGTTTTCCTGCATCCTCTGGTGACAAGTATGTAACATTATGTAACATTATATAACGTTGTCTGGGTGTGCTACTTGGGCATGGGCGAACAAGGGGTTTGGAGAGGACATGTTTGGTGATTTCAATGATTGTTTGGCCATGCCACTGGCCTGCGCTTCAAGGCTTGTACAATCTTGTTGCCAACGAGCCCAAAATTGCCAAAGGAGGTGCAAAAATGTGCGGCCTTGCAGTCGCCTTTTTGAGATCTGTCAGGTGCTGTTCCCTGTGTTCAGAGGTTTTCAAGGTCAAAAAAGCAGCAGGCTGAAACAGCGTGAAGAGGCTGCTTTGCTGTTTGTTTGGGCCAGTCATTGGATTCAACAATATGGGGTCCGCAAAAACCATTGCTTTCTCTGAAACGGACCATCAACTGATAGATCACTTGTGGTGAAAGTTTTGGGAGCCATCAATCTGGATGAACTATGTTGCGACGTCACTTCGACATGACTGGAATGCTGGTTATTAGGGATAACCACAAGAAAACGACTTGGTCGATCGGGTGGCCATTCATGGCCCAATGGCCCAATGGCGGCCGACAGGTAAGCTAATTGGAGAAATCAATCGCAACGGAGCAGCGGCGAGTTTGGTCTTGTGTTTCTTCTTCGCCGTATATCCATTTCTCTTTGGAAAACTCTCCCATCGCCGGGATCTCAGACACCGAAAGTCTGTTTGGTATTTTTGAAAAGCTTAAAGCATCTGAAGGCTTAACGTGACCGCACTGAAAATGTGTGAACGCAGCACTGACGATCAATGTTTCAAAGTTGGTTTTGGAATGGTTTCGAATTCTATTGACATCAATATCATTATCAGTATCTGTGAGAGTTTACTAATGGCTAGAAAAAAAGTATCGGCATCAATAGTTGCTTCTCCCTTCGTATCAATGTTCATCACCAACTCATATCATTTGACTATCAATCATGTTCCATGCAGCAACAGCTCTGACGCCATGGCTACATGATCTGATGGCATGCTCAAGGTTTTACCAAAGTTCACGAAGTGAGGTTTGAAAATGCTCGTAGTTTGTTGGGGAAGATGATTCTCGAAACCATGGGGTCTTGGATGATGAATTGGGGTATCCAATAGTATCCATATCCATATCCACCAATTATCCACCAATTGTCCACATATCTCCAGCATTTCTGTTGTTTCAGCCAGGTGTGGAACGCTGGAGCAGCACCTTTCTAATCCTTCTGAGCTTAGTGAGTTTGCTGTTGCTGTCTGTTGCCTGGCAAGTACCAACAGGTGCCTGGTCGGAACAGATGGGTGCTATGGCCGCTTTCTCGTATTGAATTTCTACTATGATACAATGGTATAATATGAATCAGGGTCTAAAGCTTTGGAGACTTGATGTTGACTTGATGATGAGGATATGAGGATAATGATTATTCTTATTTTGGTGATGATGAATGCTTCCCATTTTTTGCCTCGAATGCATTCAGACCTGTCGGATGCATTCGTCTCATGCTAAGTTGTACAGATTTGCGGTATCTTTGGCAACCTCGTTGGCAACGGCTCCATTTTGCTCCTATTTCCGCTACTTGGTATACTTTGGATCATGTTGGATTCATGTGCTATTTGACCATGCAGTGCAGAAACCCTGAGGTGGAGGACTCGGGCTCCTGATAAAAATATCTGGGGTAGACCACCAAGCAGCAAGAAAATAGGTGCCCTACCCATCCCTACCCTCTGGTTATTGAACATAGCCATGGAAAATCCCCTATAAATGGAGGGTTTAATGGGAAAATCATCCCAAATTAGCAATTTTCCATGGCTATGTTAAATAACCAGAGGGTAATTGATGACATGACATTTTCCAGTTGCCCAGCTGATGATCTCAGGCTGATTGCCACAAACTACAGCGGATGGCTCGTTGCACCGGTCCGAGCAGGAACTGACCTCTCTAGCCCCTCTGAACGCAACAAATGGGGATGGAAAAATTGAGGCCCAAAAAGGATCCCGAAAAGGACCTAAGTACTCTCCAAGCAAAATAGCCATGTTGAGCAGGCAAATCATCTATGTTCGATGGTCATGTTATATGCTGTAAATTGTTGGAGGATACAGATGTTGGTCGCCCCAAAAGGGACTGACCATCTCAAATTTGAGGTCCATCTTGACTCTTGACCCATACCGCAAATGACTGGGGTGTCCTGATTGCTGACTCCTCCCAGGCATGATCTCCGCTTTCCTCGCTGAAGCCCAGAGTTCGAATGGGGTGGACCAAAGGTATCCAACGTGCCAAGGTTGCAACATGTGCATCACTGCTGTCAAGATTGCATGAGACTCCTAACTTACAAGATCCTTCACCAAGAAAAAAAATGCAGCGCATTTCATCCTGTTTCATCCTTTATGTATTGAGGTGGCTCCTCTTTGCCTTCTACACTGGCATCAGTTCTGTGGGTTTGCTGGCGTGGTGCGTGATCCTCAAGTACAGAATAGGTCTCCGATTTGTTTCGGACGCACCTGAAAAGCCCCAAGATTCACAAGCCGATCTCGAGGCTGTCTCAGCAGTTTCCTCTGTTTCCAACCAGGAGAGCTTGAAAGAATACCCCCACGGTGGTTGTTATCACCGCAAGATCAGGGAGCTCATTGGAGAGAGTTTGCAAAGCTTTGCTTGTCCTTGGTCGCTCCTTGCGCCTGTGGTGATGGCAACTCTGACACAAATCACCCAGTGGAGTATTGTTGGTACTATTGGAGAAATCGGGGCAGAGATGTGTGATGCTGACTCCTGCTCTGGCAAGTCTGGGCGCTTTGTATTTCGCATCTCTCTCACTCTTTCTCAAATCTTGGTGCCCCTTGGCAGTATCGTCTCATCCCTGGGAACATGTCCACGCTGGATTTTCTACATCCTGTGCTTACTTCAGTACCTCAGCTGTTTCGTCATTTGTGCCGCCGCCGCTGGTGCTTGGCGAAGCCTGTGGACCAGTGAAGCCGGACGAGCCCTCTTCATTTCCTCATATGCACTGTGCGGAATGTTGGAGGGCTATGTCATCACCATGGCCTACAGATACATCGGGGATGCTGAGTCAATCCCACTTGCAAAAAGACACAGCGCAGGAGCGCTGCTCAGCATAGCGACAGTGATTCTTGTGTCTTCCTGTGCCACCATTTTGGGTGTAGCTGTCAGTGATGGACACATTGCTTGTATAGATCCCTAGAATTCCCTGCCGAAATTCGTTTGCCCATCTAAAGAGATGAACCTGTGAAGCTTTCTCTGGCGTGCAATTTTGGACTGGCTTCTGTTGAAAAACCTGGCCAGCAAAGAACGAAACACTTGCGGTCAGCACAGGTAGTTTATTTGTAAAGCCAGATGGGTTTGGGTCAGAAGTTGCTTGTCCAAAGGATGATTCAGATGGTTCAGTCTTGAATTATTGTTGCAAGGAACCAACATGTGTTGGTTTGGATCTGAATTTTTGGCCCATAACCAGAATTCCCATGAATTCCCCAGATCTTTGAAAAGCGTCTATTGGGTCATTCCGGTCATTCCGGACCCAGCCACTTCCTGTGCTATGCGTGAGGGCTGGACGGAGAAAAGCCGCAAGCTGCAGTGCCTTAGGACCAGCCTTAGGACATTCATGTTCTGCACTCCGAGGCCTAGTTTGCAACTTAAAGTAGGAACCAGGGTTTGGCTGTGAAATTTTATTTGCGCTTTGGCATTTTTTTGTGCCAAGGGTATCGAAGGGTTCATTTCGTTTCCCCCAGCTGGCAGGCACCAGTTGTGTCTTGGTGAGTAGCCTGGCGCGACGCGTAGCTGGCCTCGCGCCAGCTGACTCTCGCTGAAAAAAAAGATAGTCCAGAGACAATGAGGAAGCTGTAAACGGAAGGCACAAAAAGGCACTTTTGTTGAGAGCTGCAAAAGGACAGATGCAACCATTTGGGGTTGTCTGAGAATAGAGTATCTCTAAATCCGCTGGTTAGCCAGCATTTTTCCTTAATAAATTAAAATCATAGCCATTTCGGAGGTACACCCCATTTTCAGACGCCCAGCTCCGTTTACTGTGTCGTATTTCGTGACCGTAGCTGTCCAAGCTCTTTTGCGGATGCAATAGCCGCCGAAAGCCAATTTATTGGTAGGGTCCTCAATTTGAGCAACTGCTACATAGCTGCTATTGCGATTGCTGACCTGTAAGATCAGATTGTATCGATTCTAAGACTCTTGAAGCTATGCAGATTTCAACCATTTATATGATCAGAAAAGCACAGTCATTATAGTCGCTAGACACCTTTGAAATCCTTGAACATGCAGTGCCTTGAGGTCTGAGGCTGGTCTGTGATTGTGGTTGGTATGTCCCAAACTGCAAAGTCCAAACGCAATCAGCGCGAGAGCAACTTAGCAGTGCCTTGGCGCCAGAGATGATTTTTTTCGTCTTGTCATGGCTTGTCCAAGAGTGGGGCCCACATGCCATACCCATGAACTACCCATGTACACCCGGTATATCCCCAACATCCACCGCTTCATCATGATGTTTTCCATCAAATTGCTATTTTCTCTGGTGCCAAAAAAGTTTCAGCATCTCTCAGCAGAATGGTTAGACTGGGCATGACCTGAGGAGAAATACCAAACCGATGGTCCCTTTACGACAGCCACTTGGATGCAGCAATCTTTTCCTGTTGTCATTTCATGTCATTTCTGGTTCACAAGTTTAAACACCCCCAAAAGCTGCAGATGTTCGTCATATTTGGGGTATCAAGCTTGGAGTGCCCAATTCAGACCCAGACTTTTCAAAATACCTTTTGACCATATACAAATACATCTCATACCATCTAATACCTAGTTGCCCCAGATGTCGCAGTGACCGGGTAGCAGCCCTCAATTTCTGAGGTAATGATTCGGAACATTCCGACGGAGTACAAGCAGGACGAACTGATCCTGGAGGTGAGTGAGGCTCCAGCCTCGGACGACGCCCTGTGGCCAACGACGTGTCTACCCACATCGCAGCACGGACAGCATGGAAAATGACATAAAATCATCGTATGTTTTTTCGGTGAATCGTTGAAGGAAATGGGCGATCTAAGTATATTCATACTCCGCAAAATGTCAAAAAGAAGGAATCTCCGCGCGATTCGTTAATAGTCCTGATTGATTTGATGATTGAGGTCATGGGATCTCCTCAATCCTTTGATTTCTTCTACTTGTCAGGACCTCAGTCGGGTCATGTTTCGGGTCACAATTTTTCAAAAAAAAAAACGTGCCTCGTGACGAGAGATGACGCCACTTAGCTTCACCAAGGCCATGGGACACGCAAAATGATTGCAACATTGGTGCCTTGCCCGCAGAGCGTGACCGTCAGGTCACGGCCTAGCCAAATCCATCGGTAGGGGGAATCCCTACTGACCAGAAAATTCCACAACAGAGGGTGATTTTTCTGCTCAGTGATCTTCATCCCAAAAAAAAAGATGTAGAACTGTAGAACCACCATGAATCCCCCCGTTGACCCGCCCTCTGTCAGTGTCTTGAAGTCCCATGACACCACCTGAAAGTTGATGGTGAACTATGTCAACTCTCCCAAAGAAAATACGGTACCGTGGATGCTTGCGAAATCCTACACCAGTTGAGGGTGTTGGTAAACATCGCATTCTTGATGAGGTTTCAACCATCCAAGGTGCAGGAGTTCTTATGAGTTCTTCCATCCACAGTATGAATCATAGCTAACTCTCCCAAAAATATACCAACTGGGGTTATTTAACATAGCCATAGAAAATGGCCCATTTATAGATGATAAACATGGTGATTTACCAGAGAGAACCATCCCCACTTCTATAGATACTGTATCATACTGAATCATCCCCACTAGTATCATCCATTGGATTGTTTTTTTTTCGGGAAAATCGAAACCGGAAACCATCGGAAATGTCTCATGAAAATTTATAGGAGTAAGCCCGGTTTCAATTTTCCCTTTCACCAATCCATTGAATCATAGCGATCCCAACTGATCCATCCCCCACAGGTTACGTCTTCGTGAACTTTCCAGATCCTGGCGCAGCCCAGTTGGCTGTCTCTTGACCAGTTCACCGCGGCAGTTGGTGAAGATTCTGGTGGAGAATTGGAGATTTTTAATGATATGAATGGGATATAATGATCCTGAAGTAGATAGAATATGATAGAATATAATATCTGATGTTCAAAGATATTACACCCAAATTGCCTTTGAGACGGAAAATGATGATTAGCCAGAATTTAGGGGTACTTCACTACCTCAGTCTCTTGACACAAGTTTATTCTGCACCCGTGCTGAGTAAGTTCAGAGCGAGTCTGCCTTGCCTAAAGCAAGCAGTATGGACAAGAAGAGTGTGCTTTGAGCATCAGATCATTCTGCTTTAATACCTGCAATGCAACGTGAATCTGTCTCATATGCGTGCCTACATCTTCATCTATAGACATATGATAATCCATATTGAGAGAGCAAAAATGCGAGCACCTATGCGCCAGGTGCGAGCGTTTTCAAACTACAATTTCAGACTCCACGATAGCAAAAAGGCCGCAGCGAGGGCGGCCGCAGCCACTTTTAGAGCCAGTGCAGAGAAAATGACGAATCGAAGTTTATTCGATGTTGCAAGGTCTCAGGATGCGATGGTCTAACAATAGGGATTACCAATATATATATATATATATACGTACATATGTTAGAACAAGTAATTATATTATGATGTTTGTAGTACTGTATGTATTACATATGTAACATATATATATATATGTATGTATGTGTGTACTATAAGTGTAGTACCTATATATGTATATATAGGTATGTAGTATCTGTAAATGTATATATGTATATATATACATGAATATATGAATATATGAATATATGTGTATATGTATATATGTATATATGTATATATGTATATGTGTATATATGTATATACGGATATACGTATATACCTATATATGTATATTTGTATATATGTATATACGTATATACGTATATACGTATATACGTATATATGTCTATATGTATATATGTATATATGTCTATATGTCTATATGTATATATGTATATATGTATATATGTATATATGTATTTATGTATATATGTACATATGTACATGTGTATATATAATATTACATCCTATTTCTGTATACATGTGTGTGTATTATAGATATGTGTGTGCATTACATATATGTGCATTACATGTGTATTGTATGTGGATTGCATGTGTGTTATATGTGCATTTTATGCATATTCTATGTGTATTATATGTGTATTTCATGTGTATTATGTATATGTATAATCATACATAATACATACATACATACATACATACATACATACATACATACATACATACATACATACATACATACATACATACATACATATATATACATACATATATATATATATACATATACATATATACATATATACATATATATATATATATACATATGTATTTTAGGTATACTTATGATATATATATATATGTGTATACATATGTGTATGATATGTTTGCATGTATATATACATCCAAATAAACCGTGTCATTTGCCAGTGCCGCGTGAGGAAAACCATAGGAAGTTCCCTTTATCGCGCAACGTGGCACTTGTGCAGGTGGGAAAAGTTTCGCCAGCTCACATCCAGGCGCTTGGTGTGAACCATCAAACGGGGATTCAATGGGATACCAATGGAGATTTAATGAGATATTAGCGGGGATATCATGGGGTGTATATATTTACACATATATATATATATACATATATATCATGCTATATCCCACAAAATGATGCATTTTTGTGTGTTTGAAAATGTTTTTTTTCTCCCAGAAATGGCGGGAAAATGATGATCAATCCAGGGATGGAATGTGGTCTTCACATGATTTTCAGACAAAGCCTTAAATCTGCAACCAGGATGCCAAGTGGGAATTGATTTGCCTCCGCTTATCTTGAACTCAAGCCGCTGGTCAGGGGTTGGAGAACAATCTCAGGCATTTGCAGGCTGGTGATTGGAGCTGCAGCCCTGGGGTATTTGATCCCCTGGAGCGTCTACTGGGTCTAGTGGCATGGGGCTAATCCACCAAGTATGCTCTGGGCGGCGTGCTGACACCTGCAAATCTTCCGCACAGGATCGTGCTGTTGTACTTGGCAATCATCCTTGCAGCCCAATAGTCATGTGGCCGCTTGCTGAAATTTGGCGATGCCAGTGGTTTTTCCATGCGTTCGAGACTTGCATTTGAGTTGCACTGATTTTTTTGTTGTCACTCAGGAAAGGGCAGAAGGCCGGGAGAGTTGACTGCCACGTCACCACATGTGTTTCTCCCGAGCATCTGGATCTTACATGTCCTTCGAAGCATCAAATGAACGCACCAGCATACACAAAATGAAGATTGGCCCAAAATGACTCTGAAATTGGATCAATCATGCCAAGAAAGATCCAAACATCCATAGCAACCTTTAAATAGAAAAAGGTGTCCAACCTGGACATTCTCTGAAAACATCAATCATCTCTTCAATACACCCTCCTGGAAATACTTGTTGGCCGCTGAGGATTACTATCAAACCATTATTAATGTCCATTAATACCCATGATTCTCAATTCTGATCCTTGATTGTCCCGTTATTTGGGATATCCATGGTTGTATCCATTAATGTCCATCATTCTCAATCATACTGATCCATTATATCCATTAATATCCATTATATCCATATTATCAATTAATACTTATCCATGATTATTATCCCATTCTTACGATATTTGGGACCTCCATAAAGAAGGATGATGTTCGGATAAACCGTCTGGGCTCCCACAGTGTTACAGGTGGAGCTTAGCTTGATCTTCCAGGAACTCCGAACGCAGGAGCAGACTGAGCCGCGCCGCTGTCCTATCGAATAAATTGGTTTATTGGTTGTTAAACCCCATGAACTATAGATGATTGTAGATATATCTACCATAAGCCATAGTTGACTTAGCTATAACCCCCGGTTGGGGGTTTCCTAAATAGGGTTACCCCCAAATCTCATACAAGTCATTAGACCGTTTTAGTATTGAAAGCTGTGGTCTTGGGGATTCTCCATTTTAGGAAACCCCCATATGTGCTGAAGTTCATTCGTTCAAGAGAGTCATATCGGACCCTACTACGGTCATTATATTATAACATATATACATACATATTGTGTATATTCATATACATGTAGTTGTACATATACATCTAATTATATACATACATATAGTCGTATGATTATGTATAAAAGAGACACATGATGTGACATGAGATAACATTTATGTTGTAAATATACATATGTATACTACATATGTATTTACATATGTATTTACATATGTATTTACATATGTATTTACATATGTATTTACATATGTATTTACATATGTATTTACATATGTACATACATACCTATGTATATATATACATACATATGTATATATACATTTACATATAGTTATATGGACAATATTTTATACACACATATAAACCCAGTGTTTCCCACCCTTGTGGTGCCTGAAAAGTCGCGACGCCAGGATACCCTCCGGAGATTCGAGACCGGCACCGCTTCTTCTCATTCCTCTCCAGGCGGATGATTCACATGGTGAACTACGGGGGATTTATAGGGATGTCATGGGGGATACCCTCTGGTAAACTAACAGCTTGCTATTGAAAGTGGACCATTTATAGTGGATGTTCCCATAAAAATGGTGATTCTCTATAGCTATGTTAGTTTACCAGAGGGTATTATGGGATATTATGGGATATTATGGGATACTATGGGATACTATGGGACAGAATAGGATTTACCCTGCGGCAAACGTTCACAGTCATGGAAAGTCCGCCTTTTTGATGGATAAATCAAGTATGGCCATGGCCATTTTCCATAGCTATGTTGGTTTACTAGAGGGTAAAGAGATGACATTGAACTCACCAGGAATTCAGGATGAAATATGGGTTGAAAGTGACATGTTCAATCATGGAGTCCTCAGGTCACAACAGTTGCTGTTTTTATAGATAGGATTTAACCAGTGAAAAGTTTATTTATATAAACTAAGAGTCATGGGGGTTGAAACATGCTGAAACTCCCCTTGATAGCCTATATGTATATAGATATAGACAATTATAGATATATATATATATTTTCTACATATATATATATACATATATATATATACATATATATATATACCTATATATATATATATACATATATATATATATACATATATACATGGTTTATCTATCAGCATAATTTGACGGTTTTGTCCGTTCATCGAGGCCGTCGGCCAGCCTCGCAAAGTGACCTGGCCCAGGTGCGCGCTGGCGGGCCAAGTTCGTGGTAAAGCCCATAGTAAACCATCCCCAAAGTCACCAATTTATGGCTGGTATAAATCATCAACATATGTGGTTGCTGTACTAGTATACTACTATCATAGATTTACTGGTCAACATCATTAAGAACAGATACTGATTGATACTGTGACTGCCTGATATCCCACTGCCATGGTCGCAGCTATCCAGTTCACCGTCGCACGCATCCAGCTCGTCAGGCCGCAGCTGATGCGCTGAAGGCGCCACTACCTCAGCATGAGATGGTGAATGTCGGCGAGGCGGCATCGAAAAAATTGGGCCAGGTTGCAATCCATACCCATTTAGCATTCTGAACAATAAGAGTGACCAGAACGTGAACAGGTGTATATATATGTATAATAATTGTATTATTTCGAATATATATACATTGTGTTTGCATGTGTGTGTGTGTGTAAGTGCATGCTTTTGTTTTTGGTGTCTTTGTGGAGTTGTTGATTTGCTATGTGGATGTATTTGAGTGCAGAATGATTCACGATCTGAAATGCAACTACCTGCATCTCGCAGTATAGAAAGAGAGAGAGAGAGAGACCATTTCCATATGCTGTCTCTAGACGGGATGGCATGCGTTTCAGCACAGCACATGCCCACTTATCCTATTACGTACATTACTGGTACTAGAAGATGTCTTCATGATTTTTCACACGACCATTGCATGGTACCTCGTCATTGTGTGCATTCTGTCAGTCAGCCAGTCACTCAATCATATACACAAAGATATGCATTGCAGCAGCGTTCACTTTCATATGTACTCATACACCTTAAATGCCTTCATGTGCCTTCATAGCATTTTTGAAATATAACCGGACCTGGAGCACCGTGCTGCATTGTGCTGCTAGACATTTGCTGATCTCCTTGATCGAGCAGCTGGGCTTTCTCATCCTCAAGGCCTTCCTTGGGGCCTTCGAGACATCAAGTGTCACAGGATCTGATCCCTTGGCGAGTACATGATCTGAATCTGTTTTGAGGTGATTGGATCTGAGTTTCTGAATCTTCCGAGAACACTCGCAAAGTGGACAGTGATTCCATACAGTCATGCACAGTCCTTGGCTCCGCCAATGGCTCCGCCACACCAGGTGCAGTGATGAACCCTGGACTAGTGGCGCCCTATATGAACCAAAGGGTGGTGTCAGTACCAGGTAGCCAGCATTTGCAAAGAGGCCATGGTCGGTGCTGCGGAACACATGATATCCATTGATATCCTGAAAGATGATTTTCATGGATATTGACCAGTAAGAATGGGTCTTTTCCATTGCCACATTTAGAGAGTAGCCGCAGAGGACCTAGCAGCTTTTGGTTTGACGCTGTCAACTGGGATTGTTTTGGAAGTCTTTTGTGAGACAGAAATCAGACCGTAGAAAGCAGAGAGCGCATCCAAAAAATCACTGTCATTCGTTTCCATTGAAGGCATTCTTTCGCCACCTCATTCTGCCTCATCTGGCTACATGCCGACTCCACCTGCTGCGGCGGGAGGTGAAGGGCTTCGGAGATACCTGACGGATGCAGTGGCTGAATTTTGGACCTCGTAGGATTCGTTTCATCCACAAAATTCTCTTTGTTCTACCCACAATATGTCTGGAAAAGCATCGCCAAAAAGCACTGGCCAACAAATGTGGATGTTTTTTTTTTTCCGGAAAATAGGGGAAGCCCATTCTATCCAGCGGTTTTACGCACCATTTCCATCCATTTCCCTATTGATTTGATGGGCAGGCGCCTCGCCGGTTGCTGCGGCGGCTGCGTATAATCGAATGCTAGCAGCTGCAGCACCAGGCAGTGGGCTCACAACCTGATGTTTTTTTGTTTGTCTGAAAACATGGTATACCCCCAATGAATGATGATTTTTGATGGTTTTTGATTGGTTTTGTGAATGCTTCTGGTTTTTGATGCTGCTGTTTGATGGTTGCTACCCAGGCTTTGGAGGAAATGGGCAGAATTGCCTCAGCCCAATGGGAGGTGCACTACAGTTGGAAGCTGAGGTTTTCCCATGGCATGCCATGGCCGCGCCGAGTGAATTCTGTGGGAGACATGTCTGAAAATATGGGGACCCCCCAAAATGGCTATTTTCATGGTGGTGATTGTGATCAATCAGTTCATTTATGGGTACCCTTTCAGGCAACCCATGTGGATGTCCCCTTGGCCCGAAAAGGTAGGGGAAGTTCAAGGTACCCTCAGAGTTTCATAGAGTTTCTGGATTGACCAGCTGAAAGTTGCTAGAACCGGGGCAAAGGCAAAGGCAGGGATCTCTTTGAATATTATAATATGGGCGTGGCACAAAAACACACACACACACATATATATATATATATATGTATTGAGATACTTGGTATGTAAGACTGTGAACCATCTAATTTTTGGGGTAGATAGTTCTGAGGCATGTGCCTGTGTTCAGGTCCATTGTGTGGTTTCAACGTATGTTTTCACTACTTTTGACGCCGTTCCACATCCTTGCGCTAAGGCCTGGTCCCTTGCGAGCACCTCAATCAGATAAAGGAATGCCTGGCCCTCCACCAGGGCAATTCTTCGGCAGGTCCGGTGACTCAGATAGGACGCCGCGGGGAGTTTAGAACTTCTGCAACGAAGGGAGATTTTCTCAATGACGCCATGAAATCAGTCTTGTTGGATTTGTTGGCACTCTTTAAAAAGAGACGGTTCATAATTCTTCCCAGACACGTTCTGACGATTCCAAGTTTCATCTTCAGCTATCCAGCTATCCAGCTATCCAGCCCGGCAATTTGGTTTCTCGAAAATGAAAAGTCACGAGTTTCACTTGGGCGATAACTTGGATCAAATGATTTGGAGTCCAAAAATTGAAAACTCCCCCAGCCCAGCCGCGCAGGAAACCTGAGCAACTGAGTGCCCCCAGTCCCGGTGCTCTAAGCGCTGGGGCGGCCCCGTGGCCTTCGCCGCAGGCCGCAAGCCTGAGGATCATATTTCCCCCCCTGGTTTTTTGGGGGGTTATCACTATCTTCCATTTCTATCATTATGTATCCATATATGCATACGGGATCATACGGGTATGGGTCAAAATTAAGGACCTGGACGACCACAGATTTAAGTCCATGTTAATCCATTTTGGTATGTGCCACCCAATAATTGGGGTAATTACTCAGTTTTGATCCATACCCATATTTCCTCTTGTCAAAAGTAATCGTTGGGTTGAAAAGGTTGGTTGATACGTGTGCATGCGCCTATTTATCACCTAGAAGACTCTGTTTGTGTCCTAATATTCTCCCGATGTTGGCACCTAGGATTTCATCCTCTACAATGACCCCAAAAAAGATAGAACTGCAAAAACCCACTGAAACAGTGGTAACTGAGGTGTCTATCTTTTTGGGGGTTACCGGCAGATGTTGAATCAAGATTCTTTTGGCAGTTCCGGCCCATGATGAGATGAGAAGAGGGAACTTGGATGCCATGGGGGGATGAACATCTATAGATCCCAGCGTTTGTTTTTGCTGTGAACGGCACTGGAACGGGCTGTGATTCATAGCCATAACTGTTCACAGTAATTGACCAAGATTGGATGCTTCAATATTACATCCTGGGACCACTACAGGAGGCTTAACTTTGAGACTCAACACGAATCAACATGACATACAGAATGACCACCTGCTTGGCTTGATTCATAGTTGTTTTTCATTCAAACTCTAGCCCCTCAGACTTGGATGATGGGAAAAAAATGGCAGGAAAGCCCTATAGTTCATGGTAAAAACATCTACAGTAAAAACATCTACATACTCCCGTATTTCATGGGAAAATCATGGGAAAACCCCATGGTTTCCCCGTACGCTGTAGATGTTCCAATCAAGCTCCATCCATGGATCTTTTCCATCTTTGAGGACCTTGCCGCACTTGGTTTCGCTGCTGACCCGTGCTCCACTGCTTGGGGTACACCAAAAAAGGACCAAACTTTAGGGCTGATTCAATGTGGTCATTTTGTGATTTTGGTATCGGAACAGCTTACTGTACTTTTCTGAGGCGGGGTAGTTGAAGGGCGTTTTTTTTCTGTTTAGTGTCAAAATGTCAAAGTCTAACAGTTTCTCAGTTTCTACCGGGAAAATCTTGAGCTGAATGTTAGTTTGAAGCGGTGAAGATGCTGCTGTAACAACATGATGATTTGCCTTCCCAAAGCTTTTGGCGGACATAGATGACAGGTATTTGATGGCAAACCAAGCAGCTGCACTTTGCAGAAACGTCACTGCCTGAGCATAGCTCGAAAAAACGCAGGATCAGTTTTTTTTTATGTGGTAGACCACAAATAAACTTCCAATATCTTCCAATGTTGGAGGGTTTATCTTATCCACCTTATCCACGCCTGGTGAGAATGGGGACGGTTTAGTATTGGGGTCTGATGTCTGCATAAGGCTGGTGCGCCCGGCATCACTGCGGAGGATGACTTCTTCGGTGGAGACGAGCCCGAAGGTCTGGCCCTTGCGTCCTGACATGTCCTGACAAGATGGAAACTGAAACAGTTCTTGCTGTTTTGATCTGTTTTGTTCGGTTTTGTTCGGTTGTAGTGACCCCAAAAAATAGATCGAAAACTCATGTACTGGATCACTACGATTTTGCTGCTGGCGGTGATGCGCCATGCCAAGGTCCAAGCTACGACAGAATGCCTGCCACTGGGACGAATTCAGTTGAGGGGTTGATCAAACATCTCCACCATAAAAATCCATTCAAGATATATTTGTCAGTGTCATAAATTGATGGTAAATCCCTCATTTTCAGACCCAAATATCATATCAAGATATATCAAGTTGCTTGTATCTACGTATATAAATACATGCATGTAATCATGATACAGAATTGTCACATGTTGGACTTCCCAATTCAGCCACAGAGATGGCGGTTGAAGTCATGCGCCCAGTTGGGTGTGACCTCGCCACATTCGTGGTCGGGATCTCCTTCGGCGCCTCCGGGATTGGCACCACCTCCATTGTCCGGAGCCCGGTGGCGCGTCGCTGTCGGTGCTGAAGAAATGGTGGTTTAAAACATGGGTGGTTTTACCAAGAAATAAGGATGTAATGGAATATTGATCGGAATTTAATGTGATATTGATGGGGATATAATGGGATACATTCTGTATCCAACAATAGGATTTATGGGTGTGATGGAAAATGGATGAAAATGGGGTAATAGATGGTAATACGGTATACCCCCATAGACGGCCCTAGGCAAAATGATGATCCACCAAGGGATGGAATGGAGTCTTCCCATTCTTTGTCAAAAAGTTGTTTTTTTTTCTATACTTGCCTTTTCATATGGAACATTATGATAAACCCATAGGATTTTAATGGATTTAAAATGTGAGATGATTTTAGGGTTCTTTGACTTTTACTGTAGATGAATCGAAGAAGATTCGGTGGCAATCTGTGGAATCTGAGGCTGCAAGACGGCGGAAGCAACAAAGGAAGGAACTTGTTGTGCCCTGAGATACCTTCCAGTTTCATGAAACATGGCTGGAAAAATCCACATCAAAAGTATTCAAAAATGCAGGTTTCGAGCCTGGAAAATCATCAATGCGGTAGTTTCTACAAGAATGTATCTTGAGAGTCTGTCTCACTGGATTGGTTAATGGGAAAATTTATAGGAAACCTCTATATTTGATGGGAAAATCCATGGTTTCCTGTAGATTTTCCCATTAACCAATCCAACGACTGTCTCCACCACTTGACTTGTGGCACTTGTGCTTCCCTGGAACGAGGCTATCGCCACAAGGCAGCTCCTCTGGGAGGAATGCACTCAGGCTCGGTTTCAACGTGCAAATGAACCTTTAGCGAAGATGCAAGACATCCATCTTATTGCATACCGCACCGTACCATATCATACCATGCATTACATGCACAAACATAGACACACACACACACACAGACACGGAGACACAGACAGAGACAGACAGACTTATAGGTTTACAGATTTACATATTTACATACTCTTATACGTTTATACGTTCATACTGTCATCGTTCATACTTCCATACATTCATACTTACATACTTACATACTTACATACTTACACAACTTACATAACTTACATGATATACATAAGTAACATATCTTACACAACTTGCATAGAAACATACAAACATACATATGAGTCACGGTCAAAATGTTGAAGACCACTTTAGTATTGCAGGAGTTTTTTGTCAGAGATGTGCACGAAACACTGTAAAGCGATATGCCCCCCCCAAAAGCGACAATGACACAAAACACCGGGCACCCCCAAAAGCGACAACCGATAATAGCAACTACTGAGATGTAAAACATTTTGACGGGTGCTCATATGTACATACTGACATTGTGACATACTTACGTATATGCTCACACATTCAGACACTTACATACAGTGCGGTTGGGGACGCTTGAACAAGGCCAGGGCTGCAGTCTGCGTCAACGACGCCCTCAACAGGTGGCAACTTGCCCAAGCACAAAATCCACCGGCCAGTCTTGATGCGGACAGCATCAACAGCTAAATCGGTTTAATGTCCCAGAAATTGAGTGAAAGCTCTGATTTGAAGGAAGCTGTTTCTGATTTGATGAGAATGGTCACCGTGTTTCACATCATCACGAAGCAGTTCTGAAACCATCAAACCTGAGAGTGAACTCATTCCACCAAGGTACAAACACCGGGTCGTTCGACCATTTGGCAGTCAGAAGCTGGGGATTGGTACCATTTGTTGGAAAGCATCACAGGCTTTGGCATCGAACTTGAAGCATGAAAAAAGCCACTAAGGTATAGATATGATATGTACAAATGACCGGAGAGTATGGTATGAAAGTGCGGTACATATATGTTTGAAACAGATACAGATACTATGGATATCCGTGGAGGCTCCATGGATCAAATCCATGTCCCGAGGTTGGTGGACAAGAGTCCCCAGTTGGCCTCTCGAACCTTACACCGCAGGTGCGGCTGCCTGATTCTTGTTGCAGAAGAATCGAGTGAAATCACCATTTTTTGTGAAGTGCACCAAAAATCCTGAGATCTCATTAAATCACCATTTTTGATGCTTAATTTCCCATCATCTCCCCATAATCCCCTTCTGAAAGTCATGTGGACGATGATCTTTGTGGCTCGGTGATGGCGCCGTGCCGCTCTCGTTCCATCAGGGAGTGAAGGAGATCACCATGAAGAGTGCAGACCAAAACCTGCTCCGACGCCCCAGCCCGCGCTGTTTTTTTCGACTTCCCAAGGGTTTTCTCAGATGGCTGGGGGTACCCCACTGGTATCCCTATGAATGGGTGGTTTTTTTGATGGAAACTCCTCTTTAAAATGGGAGGAGCCAGAGACTTTGAATCTGCGGATCGTTGCTTCGCAAAGTTGTTGCAATGTTTTCAATCCTAAGGCTCGATAAGTTCATGGCGAAATTTGGAACTCCTACCTGATTCCAATTCCAAGGTGCAGTGCCCGTGCCCGCATTCAGAAGTTCACCACGTATCATGGAATTCAAACAGTTGTCTTTTCCTCCAAAGGATGCAATCTGATCAATCTGTGGTTGAATGCCTTGTTAGGTCATTGGAGACTCAACAGAGACCTGAAATAATATCCTAAAATCTAAAGCAGTCAGACTGAGCAAGCGTCCGCCATGATTTCTGACACAGGACTTTCCACTCTTCAGTCTTTCCAACAACTGATGGAAGCCGTCTATATAATTATTGAAATCGCGGCAACAGGGCATGCAAAAAGGGCACCGGTGACCACAGTATGTTTAGCTGCTGCCATGTGTCCGTTCCAAAAACTTCAGACCCCTTTTTCTTTCGAAGGAGGCAAGGACTCATGTCTTCTTGTATTCCCACTGCCGCGATTTCAGCCGCTTTGGCGGCTTTGTTAGCTTAGTGTGAGGTGAAATTCGCCTGACTTCCGATGCAAGTCAGGTCCGTCTCACAGCACGCGAGAGTTAAGTGGCAAGAGCCGGCACATTTGGCGCCAAATGTCTCACCTATGGCTGGCGCCGTAAATCTTGGGGTACCATAAGACCTCCGGCTCCAAACTGTTTCAGCTTGTTGAAGATTGTGAGATTTCAATTCTCACCATGGATCCGTTGATTCTCTGTGAATTTCAGTTTTACTGTTTGATACTGTTTGCACTTTTCACCTTAGCATGATGAGAAGATATGAGACGTATCCCATTAAAACTTTAAGTGGCTGCCGCCGAATCAGTACAAGCCCTGACCAGAAGGGTTTCCTCTGGCAACCCCACATCCTGCAATGAACGCAGTTGTGCTGATGTTGACTCTAGCAGATTCACGGGCTTCGACAAGAACAACACATTGAGAGTGGCAGCACAGAAGTTGTTCTATGGAAATGTGATATTGATTGATATTGTAATGTTGTATTTGAGGCATGTTTTCTGGAGAAGTACGAAAAGTGCTGCTTTTTGACTTCATTGAAGCCTCCGATATATCAGGTTTCGGGTCGTTTCCAGTGGATTCCTCCTTTGTTCAGATTGTTTCCTTGGAGTGTCAGAGGAAGCCTGCATTGCGGGCCTGCGAACCGATAGCTTGCGTGTCCTTGCAAAGTGAGGTCAGACTCAGCTCCAAAATCTCCCACATCCCGTGCAGAAAAAACATTGAGGAATCAGTGATGATCTTGACCCAGGATTTATCAACCACCAGTTTATCATACAATAGGGAGGTATCAAGTTTGATAGTAATTCGTCACTATGTTTGGGATAATCCCCTCATTTGATAATCAGGGGCACTAATCTGGGGTTGACAATACAGCTGGTTTACCCGCCCCAATAGTGATATAGTATATATGTATATACAATGACAATGAGACACCCCCTGGAAACGACTGGTGTAAGGTAGTGGATGTGCTCAGTTGAGGGTCTCATGCACGGTTATAACCGGGCTGGGATTAGTTTCAGTGGTGCCACTGGAAAGCGACTCAGGAGGGAATCACCAAGCACTGTACCACCAGCGCATTGGCTCGCGACCGTCCTTCAGCCACCGTTTGATATGCAACATTCGGTGAGCGTTTGTGAGTAGAAGTCATATCTCATCAAATTGCAGATTTCGGGCCCCGGCAGAAAAGTTCTTTGACTTGCTGAGTGTCATATCATATCATAACATATCATATTATATCGTATCATATCGTATCATATCATATCATATCGTATCATATCGTATTCTATAGAATTGAGTACATGCGCAGTACAACAGTATAGCCAAAAATCCACTGATCAATTATCATCTTTCCACATTTCCGAAAAAAGAACAGGGCCATAAATTGGGGTCCTGTTTTGCTCTTTTTATCACGGAGCGATGTACAGATCATGCTGAGTCCTGGCCGGCCATGCGGCCAGATCCAGTTGCAGGCTATCCATGGCCTTACCCTCAGGGAACTTCAGCTACAACGGTGACACGACCGTAAGTTAACCAGCAAAAACTATGGGCAATGAGGAGACCACGAAAATTTCGGATGATGACTTAAATCGGATTTTGGTCCAAATCTGACTTTTAGGGACCTATAGGGACCGTGTGTTTTGGTCCCATTCTGCAAAGTTTCAGCCATCCAATTTTGGCGCCACCCAAGTTGAACCCATGAGTTATGTAGCTGCTTTGTCTGACGGGCCACTGCATGGAACATCATGGAACAGTGTAGTGCTCATGAAATGCAGCGGAGGTTTAAGGATGCCAAGGGTGGTCTACAGAACTGACATCAGTCATCATCAATCATACTTCATCCATGTTCATCCACAAGTGGGGGTCAACATCATCAACCAAAGGTCTTCTGCAGCAAAATAGACCATGAAAATCCATTGAAATGAATTGAAATCATATCAAACAGTGAGCTGCTCTGCAGGTCTTGTTGAATCCCTGGGTCGGTGAAGCACGGCCCAGGTCGACTCCCGATTTTTCAGCCGAGAGCCCCGAGGGCCGCGCCGAAGAGATGGAGGAGAACGACTGTCATGGCAAGGATTGGAAAATCGGAATGATCACTTGGCAAATGGTCAGTAAGATTCAATAACTATGAGAAAAGTGGGCTAGTGTTGGGGAATGATACAGTGAATACTCAATATTTTCAACATATATCCAAACAAACTTCAAAAATGGAAAAATGAAATGCAAGATTTCCCAGGTAATTTTGGCAGCTATAGCTCACCTGCATGGCGCATGTGTGCTTCAGGACCGCCAGAGCTGCAGCCATGGTTCGTTGCTGAGAGAATGGCAATGAAGCCTGACACAGAGTGTGGCTGTGCATCTTTATGACATGCATGTAATGAGGGCGTGCATGTGGAAACAGGTGTGTATATAGTGTGTATATATCTATATACATATATGTATATATATATATATATAATTGTCAAATTATACTCGTATATATATATATATATACATACATACTATATATATATATATATATGAGCCCGGTCCCCGGACCCCCACCCCCCCCCCCC
>BGPT01001232.1:42988-52122 GCA_003297045.1 Symbiodinium sp. clade C Y103 | reverse complement strand
TCGGTCGTACGTTCGCCCGCGCGTTCGGTCGCGCGCCCCCTCGCGCGCCCCCCGTTCGCACGTTCGTACGCACGTACAACCCCCCCTCGTACAATACGTGTTGAAATGCCTTGAAATCATCATTAGCGACCTTTTGAATATAGCTAATATATATCATATACAATGAAAAGCAAGGGGATTGTTTGGTGATTTTTTTCGTCTACTTGACCTACCCAATAGAATCAATGCTGAAAGCAAGCAACGTTCCCATACAATAGCTGCTCCGCATTTGAGATGTCTTCTGGGATGAATAAAGCGGAGAAAACTCACTCTGGGGCAGTCCCCTTCCAAAAGTTGATGTGCTCCAACTCCATCAAGTCCAAATTCGATGGTCGGTAACAAAGGTGCCATCGGGGAACTTGAAGCGGAACAAGACAGACGCGGTGACAAAAGGGCTGAAACATGGCAAGACGGAAGTGCAGGCCGAAAGTTTATTTTCAGTTGCAACATGTTCGTCATTCACAGTCATTCCCTTTTGGGATTCTGTGCATGGCTGAATTCAGGTGCAACAACCAGCCATGCTGAAGCGCGTGAAGTTCTCCGTGCGGGCGCCAAAGTTGGAGATAAAAAAGACTGATTCGTTCTGAGTTCACTTCCCTCCAAGGTGTCACAGGATGGATCGGCAGGTGTGAAGAAGCCACAAGCGAAGGTCTCAGAAGCATCCTTTGGCAAGGAGCGGCGATGTCCAGAGATTGAGGAGCGGTTTTCTCAGTTGGCTTCCCTACACATGTCGGAACGCACAGAAGGTGCCAAAAGACAATTTGCAGCAGACACAGATGGAAGTGCGGGCCCAAACTTGATGCTGTTATATAAAGAAGGATGCCGATTCTCATCATCTTGCTTCAGTATTGTTGATTGGTTTCCTGCAAGGCACCTTCAAAGCACCCGGAAGTATCGACCCGAGAATCCAAGCAGAAAGAAAGGCTACAAATGGGACGGATTTTGATATGTTTTTGATTCTGAAAAAGTACTCAGGTGGCCGCTTCAGAGAACAAGGGAATGGACATCCAGGAGAACAGCTCATGGGGCCAAAGATGATCCTTCAGCAAGGGAATGCAAGGGACCAATGAAAACATTGGTTTCCCCTTATTTGGGACTATCCCAATTGATTTTTGTTCGGAAAGGGATGGGTTAAGACCACGACCTCCAGGATGTGCCCAAGATCCGTTGGGATGAAAAGGACTGGGGATTTGTGTCTTGTGGTGGTTTGCACATTGTCTAGCAATAGGGCGTGTATACCCCAATTGCCATGGTAACATATGAGCAAGGGTCAAAAGATGGTATGTAGAGATGTTGTATTCGGCCGCCGTCATCTTCAAGAAATGGTGATTTCCTGTAGTTAGCGATAGGGAACCTNCTCGGGGCTCGCTTTGACAGCGCGCCGTCCGTCTAACGTTCCTCTGTCCCACATTTCCATGCACCGTTTGGAAGCTTCTTGCCCCCACCCACACACACACAGTAGAATGGCTTCAACTGGTCCAAGCACACCCTCAACATCACACAGTGGAATCCCTTGCTCCTATAATATCGTGCCATGTTACCGCTCCGCCTCCGTGCTTCAATGGCTGCGTCTAGCACCGAAAAAAGCCATTTTCTAGCATGTTTTTCGGTCCCAAAAATGCGGCCAATTTTGGTCCCAAAAACACGACCCGGCTCTTTGCGGAAGACACTGCAGGCTCCAAATTTTGGGGCCCCAAATCTGGGACCAAGAAAGCCAATGTGGCATCTCGGGGCTCGCTTTGACAGCGCGCCGTCCGTCTAACGTTCCTCTGTCCCACATTTCCATGCACCGTTTGGAAGCTTCTTGCCCCCACCCACACACACAGTATATATAATATATATACACATTACATCTATATTTTGTGTTAGAGTGCTCGCCCCCTCCATGTACCTACCTTTTGGAAGGGATCAAGGCGACTTGTCCGTTCCTTCAGAAGAAAAACTGCGGCTTGTTGAACGAAACCCATCATTTTTCAATGAAATACTGGAAGTCATAGCGCGCATTTGAAAAGAAGGCTCGTTTCCTCAAGGAACACAATCACAAGTGCTGCACAAGATGGCGACCGTTTCTTATATCAGATCATGCTGCTTGGTCGAGGTGACATTTGTATGGAGTTTTCGAAGGAAGTCACGAGCAAGGATTGGAGTTGCTTGCTCAGGCCAGGCATTCTCTGACAGGGTTCAAAGTGAAATTTTGCCTCAGGCAGCAGAGGTTCGGGCATAGTACAACAACGACAAGACCTATGGATTTAGTCCTAATTCCATACATCCCTTCATCCCGAATTACCTACTTACCTACCTACCATGCATGCATAGATGCATACATACATTTGAGTTACGGTCGAAATGGCTGAAGGTCACTGTACTGGTAGTATTGCAGAAGCGCTTTTGTCAGAGATGTGCACGAAACACTGTGGAGCGACAGGTCCCAAAAAAAAACGATAAGGAATGATAGTCACTGCTGAGTTGTCAAGGATTTTGACAGGAGTTCATTTGTTGAATAAACAATAAATTACATATACATATTATATAATCATATATATATGAGCAAGGGTCAAAAGATGGTATGTAGAGATGTTGTATTCGGCCGCCGTCATCTTCAAGAAATGGTGATTTCCTGTAGTTAGCGATAGGGAACCTNATATGAGCAAGGGTCAAAAGATGGTATGTAGAGATGTTGTATTCGGCCGCCGTCATCTTCAAGAAATGGTGATTTCCTGTAGTTAGCGATAGGGAACCTTGAAGAGCGATACCCCTTTAAGTAATGCAAATGTATACAAGTATGTTTTCATGGCAACATGCGCCCATTTCATAGATCCCGGTTTGGTGGTCCTGCCTATAAGATCCAGGGGTCTAGCCGAAAAATTGTGATTGTGACGGGTGTCAGATATGTTTTGTACTACACATTTGGCGTTGCATGTAACGTCAGGGCTTCATCCAACAGGTTTGCGTCACGGATTTTAATCTGAAAGGTTGGACTTTCTTCCTCCAGCCCATTTCTTTCTGCAAAGGGCAAAGGAAAGAGAACTTCGCAAGAAGCAGATTATAGTTGATTGCTACATAGTACGGGCTATGGTATTTTTCTCGGTTTTTAGCGATGCCCCTAGCGATGCAATTCGATACCCAGAGCGATACCCGAAATTACCAAAAGTGAACAGGTCCCCACAAGAAGAGCTAAACCAGCTTACCAGCCAGCAAAGAGATTGGCTCGTTAACCTTTTGGCAAGGGAATATTGGGGCCAACTGTCTGATCTTCAATCCAAACGGAGGGGTTCTTCTTCTTCTTCCTCCACTTCCAGCTCTTCTTCCAGCAGTAGCAAAACCTAAGCCCGNTTGGGGCCAACTGTCTGATCTTCAATCCAAACGGAGGGGTTCTTCTTCTTCTTCCTCCACTTCCAGCTCTTCTTCCAGCAGTAGCAAAACCTAAGCCCGTACTTTCCAATGCTTGCAAGCTTGAAAATAGATGCGCGAATGTTGGACCTCAGTGACAAAGAAGCTAAGAGACATTCCCGAACATATATGGGTTTTAGACAATTTTAACAAAAGTAAGCTCCCACTGTGTGAAGCGATAGGGAACCTTGAAGAGCGATACCCCCTAAGCGGATGGCAGTGGAATCAGTACCATGTTTAGACCGTCGCACATATNAAGCTCCCACTGTGTGAAGCGATAGGGAACCTTGAAGAGCGATACCCCCTAAGCGGATGGCAGTGGAATCAGTACCATGTTTAGACCGTCGCACATATAAAACATATTATATTGGAGACCATCATGATAGACCATTGGATTTCTTGGTACCATATTCCGGACAAAGCCGGTCTTGTAGTCCCCCCAGGCCTGGATACAACAGGTTGCTGTTGAATTTTCCGAGTTGGAAGTGCTTTCTTTTTGGGACACTAGTAACACCGCCGATGCAGAGTGCGCCTTCTTGGACCATCCGAAAGGGGAGTGGATATGGGTTCATTCCAGGGCAGCTGTGCGACAGTGCTCCGGTGCTTGCGGCTTTTGGTTTCTGCGAGGACAAACGTTTCATGTTTTCCATCAAAGTTGATGGGCAAAAGCTGAGCTTCCAGACCACTTGCAAGGCAGTGCTTTGGCTCCACCTGATCTTAACGTGTTTTGTGTCCAACTCTGTTTCAATTATGAGATTCAATGGTCGGGGACAAAATCAGAGTGGGTTTTGTACCAGATCAAGAAATGCAAGCTGGTTAAACAACAAGTCTTTCAGGGTGCTGGAAGCAGCGTGAGAGTTCACTGCACTGACCAAATTCAGCAACAGAACCCTTCGAACATCTTCGAACCCTTCAAGTCGTTGTGAATCCCGAGCTCTGAGGCTGGAATGCGGAAAGATGCAGCAGAACAAATCTGTCAGCTCTGCTATGAGAAGCTCCTTTGCTGAATCAGAGTTGACAGATGTTGACAGAGTGTCCCGATGTGTCTCGGAGTCTTGGAAGTGCAGCCTGGGAAGTCGCTGGTCTTGATGCAATGAATCGCAAGACCTATATGATCGGTCAACAGAAATACAGGATCCCTGCGGTTTGCGCTTGATGAACATGATTGTGGAATGCCATACGAAAATAGCAAAGTTGGCTCAAGAAGTGATTGGACAGATCTAGCCAGCAGTAGCACGATTCGACCATGCCGCTCTTTCTGACTTTGACATCTTTGACACTTCTCTCTGCAGCTGCAGAGCTGCCTCAGAATGCTACCCTCCGGGGGCGCAACCTTGAGAACTACGTCAACTGCGGTGTTTGCAGAAACGTGCCGAAATCCACTTGCCAATGGTGCGACGGCACAGGTGGTGCTGCACCAGTGAGCTCTGTGTCTTCCATTTCGGCACCAAGTGGCAACTTTGTCGATTGCGGAGTTTGCAGGAACGTGCCTCAATCCACCTGCCAGTGGTGCAATGGTTATGGCGGTGTTGCACCCGTCAGTTCCGGCTCCTCTGGAAGCTATGGTGGAATCTATGGATCGAGTGCATCCGATGCTACAACCATCTTCTCAAGCCTTGGGATGCTGCTTCCGCTTTCGTGCTTGGCTCTGCTTAGGCTGTGATCGAGCCGTGATTTGAATTTTGCACGTCTTTTGTAAAGCAATGCCAAAAGAGCAAGCTGGATCGTCGTCACGACCTTGTACAGTTCGTGCATACGATCAAATTTAATGAGACCTGTTCCGGGAAGTAAAACTTGGAGTAAATTGCGGGATATGAGTGTCTCATTGCGAGTTACGCACACAGTGTCACAGTGTCAGATTGTTGATTGCTACTCTCTCCCTTGGGTGATGCCCAGTCCAAAGTGCTCAGGTTCTTGACTGGTGCTGGAAAACAAGAGGCCTTGGTGGAAAACTGCTTCTGTGATGTTGCTCGTACCATTTCAAATTGTACGCTTCCGTCATATTCATTTAGTTGGAGGAATCAAACATGACGCAAATTCGAAACACCCCTATGTCCACCATAATTCACCCATGACGGCGCACGGATTGACAAGATAACAAACAAGTTTTGCATGGCACAAACAATGCCACTGCTAGGTGATTGACTATCGACAGAGCTTGTATCAGAAGCTCAAGTCTGGGGAGGCCCATGATAGGAAGCTGCAGATGGTGTCGACCACCAAGTCATTCGCTGATGATGTTCAATTCTTGATCATATCATATTTGATACATAGTAACCCTCAAAAGATAGAAACGTACAATCCCACTAAAATAGTGAGAAATTATGAGACATGACTTTCCAATCTTTTTTCGGGTGTTTGATGTTTCAGAAAAGGAAAGCAATGGTTTGTGGTAGCCCAGCAACAGTGAAACAAAGTATTTTTGACGAAGGCTTTGCCGTTGCCTGACAAGAAGGCTCTTTACCGGGAACAGGTCTGTGGATCCACCTTGAAAATAGAAGCTCCCTGATATATAATTCCTGATAATCCTGATAATCCCAGATATTTAGATATTTGGATTAATCCTTTGGATATATTTGGACTATTTTGGACTACAGAGGACTATGCTTCCTTTGTCGCTATAATCATCTCATCTACCAGCGCAGCACCCAAGCGGCTTTGAGGTGTCCATTGAGCTCTGAAGGATCCGTTGTATTTTGACGCAGAGTTCGGGACAGACTTCAAGACAACTCAATTCGTAGCAGCAGGTGAGCCCAATTTTCTCCATGAAAGGAACTAGAGAGGCCTTTGCTGGGTGAACCCTGGTTTGGTAGGTTAAATGGGTTCGCCTTTTTGGGAACAAATAAACAAACATATTTTTCCAGACTTGAGGGTATCCAAGATTGGCTCGTGGTGCTAGGCTCCAGCTGATAGCGCTCCTAAGCGTGAATGCACATCTAGTCCGAAGACTTCTGAAGGGCAAAGGGCTCAGGACTGCCAGTGCCTGTTTCTACTTCTATGTATGGATTATATCATCAAACATCCCGAAACAATATTATAGGTTAAGGATTTTATGGGGGTCTTTGATGGAGATACATAACCAACAGATATGATTTAGGTTTACCGAATATTGGGGGACGGGCCCTGGATTTGTGGCAGTTTTAGTATGCGCAGGGATTTGTTTAGGGATTTTTTTTCGGGTCCGTTTTTTTTTTTTTTCGCCCTTTATGTTGTACCTTCCATTGTTTTCTGCTTTTGGGTATCGTTTGGGGATTTTTTTTCGTGTTATTTTTTCATATTTTTTCTGCTTCTTTGCTTTTGTTGCTTTTCTGCCTTTCTGCTTTTGTTGCTGTTCTGCTTTTGTTGCTTCTCTGCTTTTCTGCTTCTTCTGCTTTTTCTGCTTTTCTGCTTTTGTTGCTTCTCTGCTTTTCTGCTTTTGTTGCTTCTCTGCTTTTCTACTTTTCTGCTTTTCTGCTTTCTGCTTCTCTGTGTTTTTTTGCTTTTTTTGTGCCTCCTCTTTTTTGCTTCTTTGCTTCTGCTCCTTTTGTTATGGTTTTGTTTTGTTTTGATTTCTGGTACTCACTCTGCTTTCCTGCTTTGCTGCTTCTGTGCTTCTCCGCTTGTCTGCTTTTCTTTCTCTGCTTCTCTGCTTCTCTGGCTTTCTGATTCTCTGGGTCTTTCTTTTTTGTTTTTGCTTCTTTAACTGAAATTCTATAATATACATGTTCAAAAGGTACATGTTTTGCAACAGAAACACTCTGACTGCCAGATTCAACCTACAGCTTACACGTGAGAATAAGTCTTGTCACGCTGCTTTGGGGGGAGGCGCTGCGCCCTCCCCCCAATCCGCCCCTCCAGCTTTTTCATACTTTCAAGCCCAAGCTTGCACCTGCATTCTACACGTTCATAAAGGTGCATGTCCACAGCAATACATGTCAGAAAACAACCATAACAAGAACAACCACAAGAAGAACAATCACACCAAAAATAACCACAACAAGAAGAATCACAACAAAAATAGCCACAACAAGAACAACCACAACAAGAACAACGACAACAAAAATAACCACAACAAGAACAACCACAAGAAGAACTACCACAACAAGAACAACCACAAGAAGAACAACCACAACAAGAGAACACGAACAAGAATAAAAACAACCAGAACAAGAACAAGAACAAAAACAACAACAAGAACAACAAGAACAAAAACAACAAGAACAAAAACAACGAGAACAACAACAGTAACAACAAGAACAACGACAACAACAACAACAACAAACACAAGAACAAGAACAAACCAACAACAACAACAACAACAACAGCAACAACAACAAAAACAACAACAACAACAAGAACAAGAACAAGAACAATAACAACAAGAACAACAAAAACAACAATAACAACAAGAACAACAAGAACAACAAGAACAACAAGAACAACAAGAACAAAAATAACAACAATAACAACAAGAGCAACAAGATCAACAAGAACAACCACAACAACAACAAGAACAAGAACAAGAACAAGAACAAAAACAAGAACAAGAACAAGAACAACAAAAACAACAAAAACAACAACAACAAGAATAAGAACAAGAACAACAAGAACAACAATAACAACAAGAACAACAATAACAACAAGAACAAGAACAAGAACAACAAGAACAACAAAAACAACAAGAACAACAAGAACAACAAGAACAACAAGAACAACAAGAAGAACAACAAGAACAAGAACAACAAGAATAAGAACAAGAACAACAACAACAACAAAACAAAACAACAAGAACAACAAGAACAACAACAAGAACAAGAACAACAAAAACAACAATAACAACAAGAACAACAAGAACAACAAGAACAACTAGAACAAGAACAGCAACAACAACAACACCAACAAAACCAACAACACCACCACCACCACCACGACCACCACCAACACCACCACCACCACCACCAACAGCAACAACAACAACAACAACAACAACAAGAACAACAAGAACAACAAGAACAACAAGAGCAACAAGAGCAACAAGAACAACAAGAACAACAAGAACAACAAGAACAACAAGAACAACAAGAACAACAACATGGACAACCACGACAACAACGACAACAACAACAAGAACAAGAACAATAACAAGAACAAGAACAACAACAACAACAACAACAACAACAACAACAACAACAAGAACAAGAACAAGAACAACAACAACAACAACAACAACAAGAAGAAGAAGGAGAAGAAGAAGAAGAATAAGAAGAAGAAGAAGAAGAAGAAGAAGAAGAAGAAGAAGAAGAAGAATTGGAAGAAGAAGAAGAAGAAGAAGGAGAACAAGAACAAGAACAAGAACAAGAACAACCTTTGGCAAATTTTGGTCCAAATACCTTGCAAAACTAGATGCGCTAGCTTCCAAATGCTGCAAAGACCACACAGATGAGAAGATCATGGTGAAATTTGAGGTACTTTGGCAAAATTTGCTTCCAAGATCGTGCAAATACCATGCGAAATGCAAGGTTATAGCTCCCAAATGCTGCAAATTTAAGGCAAACAGGAATCCGAAAAAAAATCCCCAAACGGACCCGAAAAAAAATCTCAAACAATTCTCCACCCTTTTAGTATACAAAAAATTATGATCGACCGTAAACCATTGGATTTTGAGGTGCCCGATTCTAAGACAAAAGTGCATGAGTGGAGTCTTTGGGCACGCAACATATGTTGTT
>BGPT01001232.1:12988-37988 GCA_003297045.1 Symbiodinium sp. clade C Y103 | reverse complement strand
AAACAGGTAGGACCAGGTAGTGATTTATATATTTATGATTATTTATGACGATTTATGGATGTCCCCAGTAGTGAATAGGTTTCTATCCGAACCCCTATTTTCATGACATAATCCTCAACCATTCTTCTATTCGCACGGAGATCCAGATCGGTGCTGAGTCTCCATGTCTCCAGCATGTCATGGCTCCAGCTGCAAGCCGTGTTGGTCCAGGCGCAGCTTCTAGCAAACTTTGAAGCGGTGATCGCCTTCAAGGAGGGGCGAAAGCTCTTGTGGAACCCTTGGGATGCAGCGACAGATTGGGCACCCCTTTGTTGAGCATACCATTCAATGATATTCAATGCAAAAATGGGAGTTAGCTTCCAGAGAAAAACTGCAATGCAGCACTTTTTTGGCAGACTGCAGGTTTGAATTTGAACCTCGGAGGAATCTGCCCTAGAGAATTTGCTTCTGTTTCTGTTCAGGATGATGATGCAGCATGCCAGACTGTTGTTGGTTTCACACCGGAAAACGCATCGGATCACGAACGTCGAATTTATATGAATTTATTGGGTTCGCCGCGTTACGCCAGATTTGCATTGTTGTCACCGAGTGATAGCTCCAGAGTTGGCCCACAAACGCCAGCCTTGCAGGCAGAGTTTGGCTTCTGCCCAGTGCCGACGAGCGCATTTCCACCAGATTGGCGCCCGCGTGAAACGCCGAACTCGCAGGAGGGCCAGAAGCGGAAAGCAGAGAGCATTGCAACAAGTGAAAAAGTTGGGAAGCCCAGGAGGTGACAATCCTCCCTGGACCAGGAAGAAGTGCTATCAGGATTTTGGGGTAGAAAGCCAATGTGCTTTGTGATCGAATCTGTCTCAGGTTGCCAACTCAGACAAGATTGAAGAGAGTGTGCCACAGAAAAAGCTGAAGATCACTCACAAGTCGGTCCTGAGCTTAGCAACTGTAAACAGTGTTCAATGAGTTTAAGATCGTTTAAGGATTTTTCTGATTATTTTGCCTTTGCATGGATATTTCAATGTTTGAGTGAGAGAAAGTGCAGTTACAAGCAGAAAGCCTAAGTATAGGGGCAGCATTTTGTGTGGAGGTCAAGAAGGACACGCCAACGCTTCAAGAAAAAGATGCAAACGTCCCAAAGGACCCAAGCATGTTTGGCAGGTTACAGTAGCCGCAACAATCAAATGTTAGGATGATGTAGGATGTCACGATTGCTTCCTGCCCCTGAAGTTTTCTGTTCATTCCACAGCGGATGATGAGTTTCCAATCTGCGCTCTGCAATGAAATTTCTTCAGGCCGCAATTGACAAGCCAAAGAGGGTCAAGAGAGCATCAGGGCAAAATGAAAAGGTTTCGCCAGATATTGGGAAACAAAAGACTCCTCAAGCTTGCACGACCAAGCAGGCATTCACTTGCCGGGAATGGGAGCAAGTGTCCTGTGATTGCAAGTACAACAAGTCGTGATTTGGAGGGCAGTTTGCCACATCAGTTGAAAAAATGATTGTAGTCGATTGATGTCGATTGTATATTGCATACACAGTCCATTGTATACAGTATTATGTATATATATATATATTATACTGTATATAGATTTGTGAACTGTGTACAGTATATGCACATATATACATATCACACACACACACATCTATCTAAACGTACATATATAAACATGTGCTCACAAAGAGAGGTGGCACGCATGTAATGCTCTATAGTCTATAGACTTCTGATCCACGAGCAAACAGATCAAAGAAGGCGTGTTGCAAACGTGGTTGAACGGTTCGCAACTCGCTGAGTTGGTTCCGCCATGTTCTTGGGTGTTTGTCAGCAGGTGAAAAAGGAAGCCAAGAAGAAATTGAAGCCTTTGCCCAAGAAGCGGAAAGCAGAGGCGAATCTCGACAGCAATTGGGGAGGGTCAACTACGATTAACTGAGAAACGCTGCAGGAAACGGGAAAGGCCAATGGGGCCAACAAGAAATCGAAGGAGGGCGAAGATCACAAGACCAAGCAGAGAAGCTCCAACACGACATCCAAGCAGAAGATCTCAGAGGCAGCTAGCTTTGGAATGGGAAGGAGTCTGGAATCCAGTTTATGTCGTTTGAAAGTGTCATCAGCTTGAAATTTGAAATCACCTGCAGATGATGACAACAGATGCAGATTGGAATCACCTTGCCCCTGCACACGCACACACACACACACACTTTGCCTAAACCATTCTGTGTGATCCGTTGTTGGGGGAGGAACCGCATACTTCTTATATGTTTTGCTGAACATAATCATCACATATCATTACGAGGCTTCCGGAGTTCATCAAATTTCAGGGTCCTTCCAGACGTCTTGTCAACATTTGTCGACTATTTAGGCAAAGGTTGCAAGCAAAAAGGCTGATGTAGAAGCCCCGAAGGCAAAGGCCAGCAGACACTGGAGTAGATGTCTTCCTAATACGGGAACTGGAGATGGGGACGGTCCGAACCTATTCAACACTTGTGATAGTCTTTTCATGTCTTTTCCCTCTGATGCTGAATTTCCGCATAGTGGCCCTACTAAGCCTGGGTTTCTGGGAGATAGTTGAATTTTTGCGGGAAGGGATGTCCATATTTACTTGGAGGAATGAATCCACTTGTCAGGGTACCCAAGTTTTTGGAAGTTATATAACCTTCCCACAACATGATACAAGATGGGCTAGGCCGTAGGCAGAAAACAATGAAATGTTCGGGAGGTCTCACTTAATTCTAGCGTTATTCGGAAACATATGCTGCATTGGGAAATGACGAACATATTGTACTTGGCAAATGCCAAACACACTGTGTTCTACTCGTCAAGTGCCTGTGGCCACCTCCTCCCATGGTATGGTGGAAGGAAGTCCCCTTTTGAGTCTGCGTGAAACGATGCCGCATTTTTTGAAGTGTTTTCAACCCAGCTTCAGGCTACTCGAACAAAGATGGCTGTCAACAAGGCAATCAAAGATGACAAAGTGTGCCTCTGCCAACATATTTTCCCTCTGAACAGATGTTCAAACAGTTGTTTTCACTGGCCATCATGATCTTCCCCGGATGGCCGGAGGGTCATCCCAATAGTCACCAGTGCACCTTATGCTAAGGTGCAGTGTTTGTGGTGGGCCCAGCAAGCTTCCGCCTATGCCCGGGCCTCAGCAGGGCCGCGGTTTGCAGAAGTGGTGCCGCTGAGTCTTGCCTGGCAGGTCGTGCGAGGGTTGCACCTCAGAACTATCCAAGAGGTGGGGAACATTCGGGGACTCGAAGGAATGGAATCCACAAGACAAGCTTGCAATATCTTGCAGCATTTTTCGCAATGTTTCCTGCTTCTTCTTCTAGTTAGTGTTATCATTATCCTTAAACAGATGAAACAGACTCACACTGTCCTACTGGACCACTGGTCAGCTGATCCAGCAGGTTTCGACTCCAATTCGCCGTGGGTGATGTGGTGTGGTGCAGCGGCTTTGGACCTCGCTGGCCAGCCACGGTGGCAAGCATTGGATTCGATGGCCCCGAGGTAGGGTGTTCTGAATCTCCCAACCCACAGATTTGGGCTGTTGGAATGAGTTGGTCAAATTCAGTCTTAGAACAATGGGGGGCACCCAACTTTTGAAGCTTCACCCACCTCTCCAAAATCGTAAAGTGTTTCCGCTTCTTTTCTTGTCGTCAGTGAAGCTGCAGGATTCCGAGCCATATGGTGTGAACTTCTGTGGTGAATCCAATGGTGCCTGGGTTTCTGAGGCGGGATGGAGATGGATGGAGTGCACTGCAGTTGATCCGCTCCGCCGCTCCGCCGGACAGGCACAGCTCGAGCCGTGGGCAGCACGGCAGCCGGCCTCAGTGCCAGCCCGTTGGCAGCGACGCCTGAAAGCCGCACTTCAAGCTGCACAGAAGTGCCTGGATCAGCCGAAAGATGCATAGCACATGCGGAAGTCAGATGTTTCTCTCTGAGCCTGTTGCAGTAAACAAGAAAATGCGAAACTGGCAATGTAGTTCTTGTATGTTCTTGTCACGCTGAAAGCCTTCTGAATGATGCTGCATGCCAGCTGATCTGGCACCGGAAGTATACAGATTCAATGAATTCGTCCGTTAGCGAGATTTGTTGCAGCGTGGTCCATCATGGATCCACATTGGCCAAGTATTTTGCAGCTCCCTTGAGCTTGCTGTGGCGCCTTGCTCCTGTCTGTGGGTGTGCAGGAGCAGAAACGCTTAGCAGACAATGAGTCAACAGGACTTTCAGCCGGCCTATCAAGTGAAGCGATCAAGCGAACAGGTCGGTCGAAGCCTTCACGTTTCCCAGAAAGCTTCCTTGAGCACAACAGTTCGGAAAAAGGCATGCCATGGCCAGATCTCCAGGACATTTTGTGCATGATGCAATTGTGCTTGCATGTTATTTGGCGGTTCCAACGTCCTAGCGAGTGGGATGAACCTTTGGCAGCTTTGGTTCTATAATTGGCCATGAATTTTGAAGGTTTTTCTGCTGCACATGGATGCACGCTACACAAGTGCTAGTCTACAGGAGTTTCACTCAGAGGAGAGTCTTGATCCTTGCAACTCTAGAGAGCCCAACAACCACGGATATTCAGAACTTCTTTGGGTCGCCCAGCGGTTACCATGCCAACTCGTGGGGCACAAAGCGCAGCGAGATTTGACTTGGGTCACTTGCTTAGAATCCAGCTTCTGAACCTGTGACAATTGAACGCTGAAATTAGCTGATCTCCACATTTCCTGTGTTAGTGTGCAAATTTTAGTGCAATAATTATGTTGAATCTTTGGGCAGTAAAGTCTTATTTTAACAGTTGTGGTGTCCTCCGGATCGCATCAGCATTTGATGCGCGCTTGTGGTTTTTTGTAACATTTTTTTTGTGGTGTCTCTTCAGAAGACTTTCCTTGAGATTTGGCTTTGATAGATGGCATTGTCGGTTTGCATGTTTCAATCGACAAAATTTTCGATGAGGCTTTTCGGATGAGGAAGATAATAGAGGCCAACCAGAGTCTTCAAAGGCCAGGTATTTAGGGGTGTCTGACAGTTGTAAAAAAATATTGTGGTAATGCCAAGAAGAAAAAAAACAATATGACCACAAATGGTTGGTAAATTACCATCCCGAAATGGTAGGTTTATGATTGGGTTTACCACATTATTGTTTTATCCGCTTTGATTTGGTGTTATGCGCCTGGATTTGAATATTCCAAATGAACCAGAGCCTTTCACCGAAGATTTTCCTTTAAGAGACCCGAAGGATCCTGATGACCACGCTAGGCAGAGACCGTTCATGACTTGGTCAACCAGAGACGTGACCCAGCCATGGTCCTTGGCAGCTCTTCTACTCGACTGCGGCCTTCGTCCTCATTTCAATTAGGCTCAATCTGGGCAAGGTGTACCACGAATTGACGTAATGGGTGGGAACATATTGTATATACATTGGCACCAGTCGGTGGTATCAATTCCAAAGTATTGACAACTTGGGGGGATCAATAGATTCAGATGAATCCATAGCATTCCATAGCTACCAGCATCTACATCGCCCCATCGCCCCAACGAGGTGGTGGCATCGATCCCCTCGAGTCGCTCTTGAAGAAGGACAAGAAGGACTGGCTCCTGAGGTTTGTCCAAAATGGGCAAAGAAAACCATCACATATACATACATGTACGTAC
Source organism: Symbiodinium sp. clade C Y103 (assembly GCA_003297045.1). Taxonomy (NCBI): domain Eukaryota; class Dinophyceae; order Suessiales; family Symbiodiniaceae; genus Cladocopium; species Cladocopium sp. clade C. The sequence continues at coordinate 32,352 of BGPT01001232.1, read as the reverse complement.
ATATTTATATATGATAATAGATACTGTGTATCCCAGAATACAATAATGTATATAATTACGTATATTATATGATTATGTATCAGTATATATACATATATATCAGTATATTATTATTGTTATTATTGTTATTATTATCATTACTATTCATTATCATTAGTTGTTTATTATCATGTTTTACTATCATTACTATCATTATTACTATTATCACGGTCAGGCGCCATCGTTTGCCCGGAGGCACAACGACGGTTATCATCATCATCATCATCATCATCATCATCATCATCATCATCATCATCATCATCATCATCATCATCATCATCCTCATCCTCATCCTCANACGACGGTTATCATCATCATCATCATCATCATCATCATCATCATCATCATCATCATCATCATCATCATCATCATCATCATCCTCATCCTCATCCTCATCCTCATCATCGATTCTGTCATCATGAAGCAGCTACTCTGTCTTTTGTCCCATTTTCTCCGCCGCAAGGCAGAGGGTTCAGACGGCATACATCCAATTGCAAGACTCAAATTGAAACACAGTCTTGGGTGGCATCGTCAGCGTTCCATCGCTGTTTCTTTTGGCGTGAGCCAAGCGAGCAGGAGATGCCAAGCCTTCATAGGCACTTGCGCTGGGAATCCAATATACTGCGGGATATAGGAGATGGCGCAGGTCTCATCATCCCAGTAGTGACATGAAGATGAAATTATGCATGCCATGATCGTGACAACATACATGACAATGATCATGAGAACATCCATGTTTTGTATGTTTGTCATTTTACATGTAGTAGCATGTAACACCATACATTTACCATGATATTGCAACATACATGATACGAGCATGATCATGAGAACATACATGTTATGTACATGCGACATGTCGTATGTAATGACATGTAGAATCATACAAAAATCAGGATACCCCCCAACCCCCCCACCCTAAATGGCAACCTATATGACATTACAACATACATTACATGAGAATGATCATGATCACATACATGTTATGTATATACGACATGTCATTTATGATGACATGTAAAATCATACAAACATCGGGATAACCCCCCACCCCCCCACCCTAAATGGTAACATACATGATATTACATGATATTACAACATACATGATATGAGAATGATCATGAAAACATCTATGTTATGAAAATCGTACATGTTATGAAACACTACTAAAAGTTAGGGCAAAAGATGGTGCCTGCGTGTACACCATTATTACTATGATTGTTACTATTTTTGCTATTATTACTGTATTTTACCGTAACTATTACTACTATTATTACCAGTAGTACTGCACAAGGCGGTGGCGGAAGTTTCAAAAATAGGAAACCTATAGGAGAGGCTGTTGCTGTGAATGATGGATGGCAGAGCGAACCCACTGATGGACCGACAAGTGGTTGGAGGCAGCGCAGTGTAGCTGTAATGTAGTGTAGTTGTAGTTGTGGTTGTAGTTGTGAATGTAGTTGTGGTTGTTGTAGTTGTAGTCGAAATGTAGTTGTAGTTGTGGTTGTATTTGTAGTGCAGTGCAGTGTTGTGTAGTGCGGTGTAGTGTAGTTGTAGTGGTTAGTGTGGTTGTAGTTGTAGTTGTTGCAGTTGTAGTTGTAGTTGTTGTAGTTCTTGTAGTTGTTGTAATTGTTGTAGTTGTTGTAGTTGCTGTAGNTGGTTGTAGTTGTAGTTGTTGCAGTTGTAGTTGTAGTTGTTGTAGTTCTTGTAGTTGTTGTAATTGTTGTAGTTGTTGTAGTTGCTGTAGTTGTTGTAGATGTTGTAGTTGTAGTTGTCATGGAACTGAAGTTGTAGTTGTAGTTGTTGCAGTTGTAGTTGTAGTTGTAATGGTAGTGGTTGTTCTGGTTGTAGTTGTTGTATTTGTTGTAGTTGCTGTAGTTGTTGCAGTTGTAGTTCTCATGTAGTTGAAGTTGTAGTTGTAGTTGTTGTAGTTGTAGTTGTAGTTGTAGTTGTCATGTAGTTAAAGTTGTTGTTGTAGTTGTTGTAGTTGTACTTGTAGTTGTAGTGGCTGTTGTGGTGTAGTTGGTGTAGTTGTAGTAGTTGCAGTTGTAGTTGTATCTCCTTTTTTCTAGTTGTAGTGTAACGTAACGTTCCGAAACGAAGCAATTCTGGTGAGACGTCCTCAATTTTTGAAGTTGACAACATCAAAAACGAAGCAATTCTGCGAGGCTTCCCTCACAAATGGAACGTTGAGTGTGCAGGTGACGGCCTTGTACCAATGCGTTTTGCGATCTTTCCATGCCATGTCTCTAAAGTACGGCGCTTGCCACGACAAGGTAAAGCCACGTCATACAAAGTGCTGCACCTGTCACACAAAATGACTTTGACAGACGTGAAGATCTTATGTTCCAAAATGCAACCTCTCTCAGGAAATCAGCGCCCTGACCTCTTAACATCTCTGCTTGAGATGTCTCTTGTACTGCCCCTGCCACGAAAAATGCATCTGTGCAGATCCTCTTCAAATGTCCCACGCCTGCCATCATTTTTGAAAATGTTACAAAACCCACACGTTTAGCTCACTTTTGACAAGGTGCAGAATCCGTGGCGCCTGCCACACAAAACGGCGTCTGGACGTCCAAAAGTGCTCCGAACGTTTGGTGTTTTTAACATGTTCACTTCCAAATGTGCTTCGCGCTACAGTGTCGTGCACTTTTTCGACATCTCAACTTCCAAAAGTGGTCCAAGACCGACAGTTTCTTAACACTTTTTACTTCCAAATGTGCTTCGCGCCACAGCGCTGTGCACTTTTCAACATCTCAACTTACAAAAGTGCTCCGAGAATGGTGTGTTTCAACACTTTTCACTTCCAAATGTGCTTCGCGCCACAACGGCGTGCACTTTTTGAACATCTCAACGTCCAAAAGTGCTCCGAGACCGCCAGTTTTTAACACTGTCTATTTCCGAATGTGCTTCGCGCCACAACGGCTTGCAATTTTTGCATGTCTTATCTCACCAGATGTCTCCGCACCCGCCGCTTTAGCGAGCCTACTTTTCGACCCTCCGGAGCCACAAAACATTGGAAAAAACACAGTGTTTCCGACCTTTCCTACCTTTTCGCGCACCTGCATCTGTTCTCTTCTGATTTTCTCATCTTCTGACTTTCTCCATCTTCTGACTTCCCTCTTGCCTGTGTTTTTCCATCTGTCCATATTGTCATATATTGTCGGAAGGTTTAGCTTCTAAACTTCCTTCGCTTATTATTACTATATGATAAATTGATCATATGCTAGGCGAATCCTTACATTCCCCATGAGATGGCTATGGGGAGTTACCCCAGCCGCCTCAGGTTCATCAAGGCCCCTTGATATCATGTGTACGGAACTGATGTGTGAACCTGCAGGAGCAACCTGACGATGATGATGACAATGCTGATGAATTCGATCGTCCCTGATCCGCACGGCAGATTGCGGGTTATGGCACTATGATTCAAAGCCATCCAAAGGGAAGAGAGCCAAGAGACCCTTTAGCGCTATCAGTGCTTAACTTTTAGAAACTTGACTTGACGCAAACTGGGGCATTTTGTTTTCATCACCTCTTTGTCGATTCATCCAATGCTCAACTGGTGTCCACAGGTGAATTTCGAAAACTGGCTGGTCAGTCGTTGCTTGGCTGGTCTCTTTAAGCCGCCCGTTTTGAGAGATGTTTTTCCTGAATTCTGATCACTCCCATTTCTCAATCTATTTGTATACCGGAATCAGATGGCTGCAGGGAACCAGCGACGCCATGGACTGCAAGAAGATGTGGAGTGACATATAAAAGTGACGATTCAATACGATTCACATATGCGTGACGGCTTGTCTGTGGTGCAGTGAAGAGTGTATAGTCTTGGGGAGTAACTCGGTTTGTCCAAGCCATCATACTTAGGTTGCAAGACTAGGTAGGAACACCCCGTCGATTACGTGATGTCCCAAATACTTTCCCCGGCTCATATATTATATACTCAAATCATTTCCCTTGGAATGAAGACTGCTGACTACACTCACCAGACTCTATTGGCGTCCAATCCAAGTTCGGAACAGGTTGGGAGAGCAGGTTTTTGCTGCAACTGCTCCGGCAGAAGTCCTTCGTGATCAGGCTCGACGGATTTAACAGGGAATGGTGAAGGAGAAGTGTGTACCAGCTTACCAACACATGACGGATGAGGGTTCGGCAAGGCAGAATCACTATCCAGTTCTTGAATCTATGCGATGGACCTGAATGTCAGGCAGACGACGAGGCACTAATCAATTCTAGATACATTGTGTAGATACGTTGTACTGGAGGCTTCTTCAGTCTCGAGAAGAAGTCGCGATGAAGCTGAGGAATGCACTTGGCTGTGCTTTGAGTCATCGAGACACTGATGTATGGAATGACAAAAAGCTGGCTTTTTGGCATGCCTTGTGCGATTTCAAATACTTCCATGGAGAGCTATGTAGCATGGTAAAGATGGGAGGATTCCCTTCGAATCTCTTAAATGTGATTTCTTGGGGCTAGGATCTACCTCTTCCTCCAGATAGTCGCGGTCCAGATCCGGATTTGGAGGCAAGGGAGCCAAGTGCTGCAGCAGCACCACGGTTTTCCAACGTTTTTCGTCGAATTATACGTGTATATTTGAATTTGAATATGGATCAGCCAAGAGTTTCGATGAAAACATGATTATGCAGGAAACTTCTGGGATTTGAGGCATTCTGTTCTTTGCGAAGCTCATTTGGCAATGTATGTTTTGATCCCAGGACATTGTTGGCGAGATCCTTGGAGAAAGCGTGAGTCTGGAAGCCTGGGCATGCGTGGCCGTACCCTTCTAGACCTCACCTTCTACAAATCACCTTCTACAGTTCCTCCAGGAATGGAATCTAGTTCTGATTGCTTGTTTGTTTCACGTATATTATATTATATTATGTTGACCATGGACCATGGATTGAGAAACCCTCAAGCTGTTCAATGATCACTATTTGGGGCCCCTCTAATTCGTGAACCAGGGTTTAAGCAAATCAACCATGGGTGACAACCACTTATTGTGATTTTCATATAAGAAGCCCAAGCCATTGATAGTAATTCCTCATTGTTCATATATTATTGACATCAGTTCGTAGTGCCATATATTTTTGACATTGATTTTCATCTGCGAATGCCACATCATGAATAATACTTCCTCCATCATCCAACGATACATTTACATTTGCTCCATTATATCTATATTTTGGACCAAACGAGCGTTTACTTACAATTCGAGCTGATATTGGTCAAACGAGCGCAGTTTAAATTCGAGCACTATCTATACTATTTTAGAGGATACCTTGAGATATCGCAGCTAGGTAAAAACAACCCGCACCAACGAGAGCAATCTCAAAAAGCGCACTTTTCAGTTTCATAATTGTGAGGAGGTCATAGAGTCATAGTTTTTTTTTTCGTCGCCCTTTTTTTGGGGCAACTCAAAACGAACGTATTTTCTTCAAACGAGCATTTTTATTCTCGAGTGTATATTTCTGTAGCAATTGGTGGTGTAAGTTTATATTGATAGATCTTATTCCTCATTCTTTTGGTTGACATTTATTCATAATATTTTATATGCCAGAGTATATAATTCCCAAGCAGGATCCCATTTTTTCGGAAGCTCTTCAGCCGCAGGTGACACCAAGCCTGTGCCCCGCGGTTCGGGGAAATCCGAGGGACGAGTGCCAGAGGCACCAGAGAATGAGCCAACCACAGCCATCAAAAATTTAGAAAAAAAAATCGGCTTCTTTGGTTATTATGTTTGGTTATTATGTTTGGTTATTACAAGGAGTTATGCTACCTGGTCATTGGGGATTATTGTAACTTATTGTATATATAGGGGATTCCCAATTGACATCTTTTGGCTTCAGGTAGTTTGTTCAGTTTGTTCCCCCTTTGAAGCTTGGACAGGGTGCGTTTGAAGTGGAGTTGGGGCAGCTCAGAGGGACCGTGAGGGACCACGAGTTTTGTCATGCGGTAAGTCCAATCATAAACCCCAGTTCTGGGATGCTTTTTACATGTTGTTGCCACCCATTTATGGATATTTATGGTAGAATTGGGTTTGCCACATTCATCCTGGTGCTGTGGGTTGTGATCTCAGTTGTCTCTGCCAGACCTTTCTGGGCGTGCTTTTTTTCAGGCCACAAGGCAGATTTGATCTCAGATTTTTGGAAAGATTGTGGCTTGGTTTTGGACCCCACCCAAAAAAACACATTCCTCTGCAATGATGGGCGACTCATTCCAAACATTTTTTGTGGGTCTAAAACAATTGTTGCTCCTTACTCTCCATTTATCACCCTCTGAACAGATCATAAAGGTCCTATCTTCTTCGCGACATTATCTGCTATATTAGCATAATAGCCAAACACCTAAACATTTGTGGGTTCTACAGTTCTACACTAGTTCTACACCATTTTCTTTGCAAAAAGTGACATGATATAAAGGTCCCATCATATCTGGGGCCTAGTGGCTGGACCCTGGCGGTTCATCGAGGCTTATTGCGGCCAATCGGCCAATGTTTTGTGTCTTGCTCCTGACACAGACCCTGGTTAAGGTTGGCCCATCCACAACCTAGTCGAGCCTCCGAGCACGGCAGCCAAGGGCAGTCCAAGCAAGGTGGATGTCTGAAAGAGATAGTAAGAGTAGGCTAATGGAGGTTTAGACATAGATCACCCCCACATTTTTTTGATATACATTGATACAATTGATGGCTGCTCCTGCCATTCTTGCTTTTTGAAGTTCAGATTGTGGAAGGGATAGCCCGGAGAACCCTTTTTTTTTCACTACTTATTTGAACACTGTAGGTTCGCAAAAAGGCAGACAAATCCATAGCCTGGTTTGATTTGCATGGCAGAGACTATCTCGATCGAAGCTATAGCAGACCAACTGACGTGCCAGTTTTGAATTCAGTGCTTTGTTCATAGCAAAACAATTCTGATTCATGATCATCAAACGACCCAGCTTGAAGAGCTCTGCACCACCGCGGGTGTGGCAAGGAAAAGTGGAAGCGCCTCTCGTTTGGTCCGGCACACATTTCCTGTTCTTGCAGAGTCCAGCGTGTAATCTCACATTTTGGACATCCGCTTTGTAGTTTGAAGGAGTTTCTTGCAAAGGGAGACTGCAATGCACTAATAGCCAGCAAAACACATTTTTTGCAATGTTAGGGAATGTTGGTATGGTTCGGGATGTGAAGCCTCTGTGGAAAACACACAAAAAACTGATCTCTGCCGCTTCAGGTGCCGCCCAGTGGACCAAAGGCTGTCCATCAGGCCCACGTGATGTTCCGCAAGCAAGATTCTCTGGACAATCAACGAGAGTTGGCCAGCCAACGTCGTTCACAAACTACATATTTGGACCAAAAATGACATATGTGACTAAATCATTCTCTTCGGAGAAAAATCAAGAGATCAGCTTCAGGTATTCTAAAAAATCCTGTGTAGAAACCAAAACTTAAAGCTGTTCCGCAACTAATTCCCTCCAAGCTTAGAATTGGATTAGGTTCAAAGGCTGACTGGCTCCAATCTCTATTTTCTGTTGGCTAGGACTGAAGGTGGTCTTAGAGATGTGATGGTTTGTCTTTTTCACTCAATTTTACTCTCATCCCTGGGATGATGATACCAATTGACTCATATTTGCCGGGCTGGTTCGACCCGACAAACATTTTTTTTTTGACCTTCCGTTCCTTGAAGGCACCCACGAAGGCTGGGCTCTGCGCTGGTTTGGATCGACCCTGTGGGGATTGGACTACGTTTCTTTTGGATCGGTGCAGACACGCATTTTACTGTTGGATTCTCACAGGGTTGGATTGGATCTCTACTATAAAAGGATCTGTTTGCATAAACATGTATACACTTGGTGAAATCTATATACCAAACTTCTTTTTTATTTGGACTGTTTTTGTTTGTTTATTCTTACCATTGCATGAGTGTATACATGTAGGCACACCTGGTGAATCACTGTAGAGTCACTGGTGGTCCACTAGAATTTTGGTAGTTACTCGTAGGAACTCTGACGAAGCCTTAACGTTTCTGCATGCCGATGTGAGGCCGTAAAGTCTGCCGGCTCAAGCGCGGCGGAATTTGTTCACGCTTCGAAACAGAACACTTTCAATGAGAGACATGACGATGATGTGAGCATCATGATCCGCTGTGCTGGAAGGGAGCTGGCCCCCTTTTCATTGGGACATCAAGACCCTGCCTTTGGATGCAAGAGCCAGGAAATATCGTGGGTGTTCGTAAAGGACAATGGCAACTGGCCCTGTCGGCTCTGCGAAATGCTGAAGTGAAGCGTAGGGAACGAGATGTCGTCGGTTTCAACGCAGCAATCAACATTTGTCAATTGGTGGAGTTTTACAAGACTGGTTGGCGGTTTCAATTTTCAAACAATTTTGCAGTCAGCAATGATAGTGAGATGCATTAGATGATGGTCCCCAGCATTCCCCAACTCATATTCTTGCCTGGGATGTATATATATACATGTGATTTTTTGACATTACTGCTGTGACATAGAAGTCTTTCATTCCCTGTGGATTTCAGGATAACTGGCTCCGGGGATCACAGTTGTTGTCTCAAGCCAGCCTGTCTTCGAATCGCATTCCTGCTGAGGTAGGAAGGCCAAATGGCAGCACGCTTGGGGCTGCTTTCGGGAGGCTCAGGGAAGTGGCATGAAGTTAGATGTTGTGACCTACAGCATCACCATGAGCGCAGCAGCCGCTGCAGCCCAATGGCAACATGCCAGTGCACTCTTACATGAATTGAGAGGATGCTTGGTCAAACTAATTCGTAGACTTCAAATGCAGCCTGTGTTCAAAAGTTGGAATATCAATTTTTAGATTGCCGGCACGTGCAATGTTTTGAAGTCTTGGCATTTAAAGATATTCAAAGTATATATATATATATAGCTATTATTAGCTATGAATATAATACGTGCAATTGCCGAAGTGCGCTTGGCCAGCCATGTTTGTTCTTCTCACGTTGTGTTCAGGAACTTCATGTCGTCCCTGCAGTGAAATCCGATTCATAAAGCATTGGAGCCTTTTCTGTTCAGGCTGCTATCTCCACTCCATTTCATATGCAAGGAATCTATTGCAGCTGCAGCTTCTTTTTCTTTGTTTTTCAGTCTTTTGTTTTTGATTCTCTACTGTCCTACTGAGTCCTATTACTTGTCACTGAGATGGGTGATTCCAGTGCTTAGCTGTGTTTGTTTAGCAGGACGACTACATCAGGGGTTCCACTGGTCGATCCTGAGGATGCCAACTCCAGGCCGATGTGATCATTTACAGTGCAGTCGCAAGTGCCTGTGAAAAGGCTAAAAAACAATGGCAGCAAGCTCTCCAACTCCTAGACGAGCTTGAGGGCGTTCAGCTGGAGACAGATGTGGTGATGCAAAACATAGCAACTTGGACAGACGCCATGGTTTGCTATCGTTCTTCAAGAACACATCAACAACAGGATGTAAAATGCCCCGCAGATCGGAAGCCAAATAGAAATCTGATGATGACAGGTCCTAGATCCAGGTAATGTGTGACCTTTTGCCAAGTTCCTCCCCAACAGCACATTTTAGAATTTTAGAACGATATTATAGATCAATGGAAACATCCCGTTATGTCATTGACAAAAGCTCAGATCAGTCAAGAGTCAAAACCGCATCTTTATGATATAAAACATAGTGCATTTTGATCTCTTTCCGAGGGCGGGATCTGTTGGATGAGGACTTGGTATGACTTGGTCTTGTCATGTCTTCACCATCACTTTCCTGGGTCTATCATATCTAGCCGTCAGGTGATGGCTGCTTGTGGGAATTCAAAGCAGTGGATGAAAGCCCTCGAAATCCTCAGTTTGATCGAAGCAACTAGCAACGAGTTGGATGATGTGTCGTTGGGCACTGCGATGGATGCCTGTCAGAGTTCCTCTCAATGGGAAGTCGCCTTGCTGCTCCTAGTGGATTTTAAGAGGAAAAAGCTGTCAACAACTGCCATTACGCAAAATGCAGCCATTAGCAGCTGCGAAAAAGCAAAAGAATGGACATTTGCGCTCGCTTTGTTACAGGATCTTAGACTTGATGCTGATGTGATCAGCTACAACTCTACAATCAGTTCCTGTGAGAAGGCATCGGAATATCAAGCAGCCGTGTGGCTGTTTCATGAGCTGCGACGGCTAGGACTTGAAGCCACAGTGGTCACCTACAGTGCCGTCATCAGTGCTTGTGAAAAAGCCAGTGAATGGCAAGCAGCACTTCACTTCCTGAGTGAGTCGACGTCTCAGCGCCTCAGCAACCTGATCACATTCAACGCGGCAATCAGTGCATGTGAGAAATCCGCAGAGGTGAATATGGCTTTAGCATTGTTGAAGCAGCTTGAAAATTTCCACTTGAACGGAGATGTTATCACTTACAGTGCCTCCATTGGAGCGTGTGACCGTGCATCTAAGTGGCAAGATGCATTAGGACTCTACTTCGAGGCGGGCCGGAGTCATGTGGAGATTGGTGTGGTTGGATGCACCTCAGTCATCAGCGCCTGCGAGAAGGTGGCACACTGGCATCAGGCACTCCTTGTGTTTCCACTCCATTTCGATGTGACTCGAGTTGCCAACGCCAGCATCAGTGCTTGTGAAAAAGCGAGCTGCTGGCAGGTGGCACTGTGCCTACTTGACGAGGTCAAATTCGTTGAGTCCCTTGAGCCGGATGTTGTGACCTACAGCGCTATCATGTCTGCTTTGCAGAAGGCACATGCAGATGCGATTGTAGAACTCCACAAAGTAAGTGCACACTCAAAAGCTTTCTAGTGGTTGTGGAGAAGAAACAATGGACTCGCTGGGTGCAACGTTGTATTCCCTTCATTGGGACTGTGTATTACTTGTTTCCCACCTGCCAGGTGAGGGTTGTTAGATTTTATCAGAGACGTCCTTTCGCCTTCTCCTTCTCCCGCCGCCTCCTCCTCGCCAGCTCCAGATCGCAGTGGGCACTGCCGGACCTCATCTGCCAGCTCCAGATCGCAGTGGGCAATGCTGGACCTCATCTGCCAGCTCCAGATCGCACTGGGCAATGCCGGACCTCAACCGCGAACTCCCGATCGCAGTGGGCACTGCCGGACCTCAACCGCGAGGTCCAGATCGCAGTGGGCACTGCCGGACCTGAACCGCGAGGTCCAGATCGCAGTGGGCACTGCCGGACCTCAACCGCGAGCCCCAGATCGCAGTGGGCACTGCTGGGCCTGAACCGCGAGCGCCAGATCGCAGAGGGCGCTGCCGGACCTGAACCGCGAGCTCCAGATGGCAGTGGGCTCTGCCGGACCTCAATGCCAGATAGAATGTCAGATAGAATGCCAGATAAAATGCCAGACGATGCCAGAACATATGTCAGACAGAATGTCAGATTCTATGTCAGATAGAATGCCAGATAGAATGTCAAAATATATGTCAGATAAAGTGCCAGATAGAATGTCAGATAGAATGCCAGATAGACTGTCAGAATATGTGCCAAATAGAATCCCAGAACATATGCCAGATAGAATGTCAGAATATATGTCAGATAAAATTTCAGATAGAATGCCGGAACATATGCCAGATAGTATGTCAGATAAAATGCCAGACCATATGCCATATAATGTCAGCAAGAATGTCAGCATATATTTCAGATAGAATGCCAGAACATATGTCAGATAGAATGCCAGATAGAATGTCAAAATAAATGACTTGAAATGCCATGGTGGGGATCACTCGAAGCAAAGTAATTATTTTTATTTACTTTGGCAAGTATCCTTGGCAAGTTGGACGCTGTGGTTTGTCATGTTTCTTGATGATTGGGCATGATCAATCCTTTTGTCACGGCTGGTGTGCTTCAAGGGAGGACTCAAGTCTAGTTCTCAGGGAATCGGAGCAATTGATTATACTTGGGGACATGCTCAACTGGTTGACCCCCTCAACCGCTTGACCTTGCAAGGCGTTTCGGTGGGTGTTTGCTCTGCAGTTGTTGAACCACATGAACGGATCAGGTGTGCAACCTGATGCAATCACCATTGATGCTCTGGTGGCAATGTGTCAACTGGCACAGAAAAATTTGATCGTACAGCGGCATTTGGGAGACTTGCACCAGATCTATGCCGATCAGCAAATCTGGAATTCACTTATTTAAATGTCCAAATTCAGCTTCAACCTGAAATCCGACAAACTGTACAGCTGCCCTTCAGGTTCCATGTTTGTGCTACATGTGAACGTTTTGTAAAGGGTATGGGCGCTGACGCACTTGCAAAAGTGTTCAAGTGCTAGGCAGTGTGCTGCTGTAGTGCCTTGTTTTTTTTTTCAACCTTCCACAGAAAGCTTCAGAAGTGCCTTGCAACAACTGCTCTGATTGCAGTGGAAAAAACTGGTAACGACTGTCGACTGTCACGCTTCAGAATTTGTTTTTTCCTGCTGGAATCAGCGGAGGGATTGGGCGGGTTAGGACATTTTCCTTTTGAATTCCTCTACCAACTGCCCATTCTTTCTGCTGGATTCAGCTGTCTTCCACAGCCAGGCAGCTTCTGTGGCCTCTGGGAGCTCACATGGGCAGGCAGAGAATCTTCCAACATGGCAGTGGACAATATCTCATGTATAGATATTTTGTATAGATGATTTTCCGGCTGAACATGTGGATTCTCCAGTGTTTGTTTAGTCTGTTAGCAGATGCCATTGATTGAGACAGTTTTTGGCTCAGGAGCCAAGGAATTCCGAAAACTCAACTGGATGGGTGGGATAAAGAGGTAGTAGAAGTGTTACACGGTGAGGCACCTGCTCCGGCTACACAAGGTGCAGCTCAGGCCACCGAATAACAGCTGTGGTCTGAATGCCCAAAGTACCCCTAAGATGCTGGTAGTGTCTCTCACTTGCATTGCTGCAACCTCAGCACCCGACCAAATACAAGATCTGACAGGCCAGAAATGACCCTGGAATGTCGTGGCCTCAGATCGTCCCTGTTTTTCGTCCCCAAGCCTTGTGCTTGACACTCATCCAAACGGGTTCTGCTGGAGGCCAGCAGAACGCCCACGCGTGCCCGAGGACTCCCAGGTCCAAGAAGTTTCTTGTGATCTCCGTTAAAATTTGATGTGCATGGTGAGAAGATGGATGACAATGAAACGGAATGTATTCTTAATGTATCCAATGTATTTGGGTCTCAGATTAGTCCCATTCATTCCAGACTACCTGCCATCATAGTTGCCAAAGCTAATTCGTTTTGACGTGATCAAGGTCTTCGTGGTTTTGCTAAGTTTTTCCAGGGCTTCGCTCGGCATTCTTGCGCAGGTTCGGAACCAGAGCAGGAGGCAGCAAGCAAGAAGCCCTGGAAAAGCAGCAGCAGGTGCATCTATCGCTGCCTTACTCGCAGAGCAGGAGGCAGCAAGAAGGCACCATCGCTGGCAGTCTTCAGAAGAAATGGTTGTATCTGCGGATTCCAGATGTTCTGAAGAGAATCTCTTGACTTTGCTTGTAAAGCGCGATGGCAGCCGCAGTTATGGATCGCAGAGTAGGGCAAATCTTCTGCGGATTGGAGGCTTCCGACGCTCTCGGGGGACCCGGGACCCCCTGGTGATGGTGACGGCACACCGCCTTCACAGCGGGAGTTGAGCTTTGTGGTTGAGGGTGTCGGATCCTCAACTGGACAGCTGGACTGAGGGGACAGGAAGGAGGCCGCGCGGCTGAGCCACGATTCTAAGGCCACGAGTGGTCAAGGCTTTTCTGCGATGCCACCAGCGGCCAATGCACCAGATTTGCCCCTTGGCATGTTGGTTGGCATTTGCTTGACATCCAACATGAGTTGCAAAGGGTCGAGGCCGAAGAGCCAAAGTGGGTTCAAAGTGTCTTGGTGCGACCACCATCGGAGAGAAAGCCATCTTGAATGCTACGAAACAGTTCTTTCGTCCAAAAAGAGATTCTTGATTCAAAGATCCAGGGGCAGTTGTCCTGGCCATGGGTGCTCGATGGTGCCCCCAAAGCTTTTGATTCGAAGGCTGTCAAAGTCCAGAGGGATATAGGTGTCCAACTTGGAATTCGCTTCCAAAATGCTTTCAGGCTTCTTCAATTGGCCCAAGCGAAGGCCAAGGTCCGATATCTGGTGGTGGGAGTGATGATTTCTCTTGCGGCACAAATCTATTGGCAATTGCACTCAACCTGAGACACTTCTGTTAAAAAAGTGGACTACATATGACTACATACGGGTAGCCTGAGTCAGCCAGTTTTTTTTCAGACAGATGATGATTCCAGTTCCAAGTCCTAACTGTTCAGAAGATTCCCACATCCCAATCCCAGGTGCGGCATTTGGAGCTGCAATTGGAGGAGCCAGCAGTTGCATCACCAACAAGCGCTTGCAAATAGTGCTGCCAAGCCATTCAGAATCGAAACCAGGTCTGTACACAGCAGCGACACTACCATACACTAACAAAGAAACACACAGAATTAAGAAGCTAAACTGGGCTAAGCTGGAAGCCTGGTGATGTTGGGTCAGATGTCAGAGGCACTTTGCTGAACCTCTTTTGAACGAGGACTCAGAGCAACGTTGGCAACGACGTTTCGAAGATGCTAAGCGCCAGGAGGATGCCAGCCATGCACGCACGGAGACCTGGACCATCACCATTCTCACAAGATCTCACAAGCTCCCAAAAAAAGGTTGGAGCTTTCCTCGCGATTTCTGTATAAGGTGTATATAGCATATAGGTTTTATGTATTTTTATGTCCTTGAGGGTCGTTCGATTCGTGCCTAAGTTTTACATAAGTTCTTACTTCTCCGGCAGGCTCAACGCAAGGCTAAAGGCGGCTAAATGTTTGTGGATCAGAAAATTCTGTGTGGTGCAGCCAGCGTCCCAGGTATGGAGCTCCAATGCCAATACTTACAGTCCGAGCTGGATCGATGTAAGGTGCTCTGGTACGAACAATGTACGAACCGCGGATGTTTGAGTCTTTTGGTGTTGCTTGGTCAAGCGGTTCAGGGTTGACGTAGTGGTGAATCTTGCACTTTGTTATGCCCGTGTGTAAATCCCGCTTGAACAAGCTTCAAAGAAGATTGAGAGCTCAAAACTGTCACTCCAAGATACTGACTTGAGTGGCACAGTATGAGTTCAACTGAGAGTTGGAGCGCAATGCAGGAAGTGCAAGCAAGTGAAATGCGGCACTTTTTGGAGCAAAAACGAATGCTTTCACAAGGCTCTTGGAACTCCGTTTGAGACGGGTGGATTCCGCAGCCGGAGATTGCACAGTGGTTCCTTGGGAGTCCCTGACCCTTCGTCATTCCTTATCCACTGCATGAATTTCTCCAAGCTATTTGCCCAGGTCATGAGCCGCGATATATTTAAGCGATTTTTAAGCGCTATTTGTTTTCTTCATTGATCCCGTGCTCTTTGAACGCACCAGTCGCCAAGTGAATGCAGATACAAAGAGCATCAAAGAGGATGGTGGTTTCACCATTCACGGCAGCTTGACCCGGGAAGGTCATCATACCGAGAAAGAGGATGCAGTCCGCGAGGAACGCCGCAAGGCTGCGCTGCGGGTAGGTGGTCTGGGCGACTTGCCTGCAGGTGTATTCACCCCTTGGAACTGAGTGGCTCTAATATGTGTGCTCGTCATTTGGGATCATAAATAATATACAACCTCAGCATGTTTCAGCCATCTCTTTAGCCACATTTCTTTGAATCTGATTAGTCTTTCCTTGTGGGTTCTTCAGCCCTGACCCTTGAAAGCCTGAGATGCCGCAGGTGCAAATGGAGATTGACAAGGCTGCGAAACGTCTGGGACACTCCACTGGAGCTGAGAGTACAGGATTCATATTGTGGATTTATCATGATTTATCCGCTGTGGCATTCTTTGGGGACCTAATTCTGGCTGTTCGAAATCTATCCGATCAGATCACTTGTTTGCGGTTCTCCTTCATCCCTTCTACCTCTCTTGATTCTCGTGCAATCCAAATGCCGCATTTTGATGTGATGCAACATTTCCGCAAGATGCAGGTGAAAGCGGATCACCGCCTGGAAATGGAGGCGATGGGTTTTAGGGTTTCCATGGGTTTCGCATCAAAGATTCAAAGATCTATGAACTCCCATGAAACTTGCTGGCTTTGGCTGTAGAGATGCGGAATGATGTGGATGGTGTTCCAAGATGAGCATTGCTGGCTCAATAGAGTTGAACGATTCAATGATGCTGATTGCTTCGAGCATATGGGAATCGATTCTGATTACGGTCTGCAAAAAAAACAACAAAGACCAAATGACAACACCTTGGAAGGCGCTGAAATCAGTGGCACATCCCGCAGGAGTTGAAGCGCCAGAATGAACGTGCCATTGCGATCGTGAAGCAGCAAGCGGACGTGGAGGTGAGCTGCAGTCGTTGGGCTTAAGGGAAAGGTCTACACGAATCAGCAGGAAACCGGGAAAGGACCATGTTTTTTCCTCATCAGATATGTGGCAACCCTCCGGTAAGTTATATCATATCATATAAATAGAATTAAATAGATATCGAAAAGTCAGCATTTGTAGACCATTTAAGGGGGAAAGTGTTGTGACGCGAATGCTTCCTGTTTACTCGGATGTGACGCGCAGTCCAGTGGCCCGTCCAGTGACATTTGGAAGTAAAAAGTGTTAAAAACTGCGGGGTCCGGAGCATGTTTGGAAGTTGAGATGTGGAAAACATGTGGCGCGAAGCACAGTTGGAAGTAAAAATGGTTCAAAACTGGCTGTCCGGAGCACGTTAAATGGTTGCTTTAAACTGCTGCAATCCTCCTTCCCAAGTCCCCCAAGCCCCAGGTCCCCCCCCCAAGTCCCCCCCCAAGTCCCCCCATGTCCCCTAATTATAAACCCTCAATGGTTGCTTTGAACTGTTGCAATCCTCCTGCCCAAGTCCCCCAAGCCCTCAGGTCCCCCCCCAAGTCCCCCCCATGTCCCCTAATTATAAACCCTAAATGGTTGCTTTGAGCTCCTTCCCAAGTCCCCCAAGCCCCCCCCAGGTCNGCAAATGAGGGAGATTTGGTGTCACAAATGAGGGAAATCCAGGGTGGTTTTGGTGTCGCAAATGAGGGAGATTTGGTGTCACAAATGAGGGGCTTGCCATTTAAGGGAAACGTCCATGGATCTCCAATATGGCTGTAGTAATTCAGCAGGTAATCCCTGCGAATTTTCCCTTCACCCATGGCCAGCGGTGATTTTGTTCACCAGGCCGAAAATCTTCGCCGGGCACAGACGGGGGAACACCACTTGACCAAACTCGTGGAGCAGGCCGGGCTGAGCGGCTGGGGGGCTGCCAGGGGTCAGGGTATGGTACCAATGGACGAACAAGATGCAAAGGCTGGGCATTAGTAAAGTCATGTAAAGTCAATAAGATCACTAAGGCAAGAAGGTATATACCTTTAGTATCCTTTAGTTTTCTTGGCAATATCTTGGAGGCTGGATAATTTTGACAGATATCCACCTGCCCAGCCTTTCCAGTGGTCACTGGGAGGATAGCTCGCATCGATATTTTTTGTTGCATGCTGGGTGCCACCTAGAAAGGGGGATGAAGTGGGAGGACAACTCCTGTAGCGGGGATAGAAGTCAGATCTGCAGTTCAGTGGTGACTGGACCATTCTTGTGCAACAGCTAAGTCCTTAGTCAACAACACGGATTTTGGTGATTTTGTGAGAGCTTCTGTGTATTTGTGATGGTCTTGAAAATCAGCAACTGTCAAGCTGTCAAACTGCTGACGTGAGCAACTATCTGTTGTCAGAACAGCAGGTACAAGGCTCAGTGGCTGAAGTGGAACGGCTGAGCTGGGAACCCGGAAAAATCAGAAGCTCATGAGCTGAAACAATTTTGGTACATTTGATAGAGACATTAGTAGTTTTTGGCCAATGGGGTGGAATAGACTGTGGTCCATCGAGCATGCCTCATTACACCAAGATCAACAGCAGGTCCTCTTACTCCTTTGAAAGACGGTGCACCACTGCTTGTCAAGTGACAGTTTCCGAGGCAAGCGCGTGGATTCCGATAAGACGATGGAGTGGTTCTTCCAGCGCAATTTTGCACCACGGACCTTCCGGAGAGGGCAATGTGGTGGCCATGAATGCCCAGTTCTTGTGGGTCAGAGCCTCCATCCTGACCTTCAAAGGGTCAGGGTAGACTTTGAAGGTTTGGTATATATCACAATATATTAATTTATCATATAGTATCACATTAATAATTAATACGCTATATTTGTATGCATAGAAAAGAGATTTACACACATTTATGCAGATGTGCAAGTATAGCTACATCCAACCAGAAACGAAGAAAACTGACAGAACCAGCCACAAATTTCAAATTTCGACAATTCAGCCAGGTCTGTGCGGGAACGTCAGATTGAAGCCCGTGAGCGGAATGCACGAGAAATGGAGGCGTGTGGCGAGAAATACATTGTGTTTCCCCAGTTTCAGATGCATGTTGAACAAATCTGAAATGAAACAAAGCCTAAGGTGGGTGCCCAGAGAACTAGCTTGGTATGCATTTCAAATCCAATTTCAGCAGATCGTGCTGATCTTGTATTTCAATGGCATTGCAAGGGTTTACCAATGTCATTTTGTAGATTTTCATTTATAGACAATTTATGACAATTTATAGATATTGTATGTGCCTAATATTCTATAGCATTTTCCATGAATATATAGAGAGATATCATATCATATCGATGTTTTTTGGACTCCTTTGGACCAAGCTCCGTCCACATGTTTATGGTGCTGCAGGCGCAACTCTCCCGACAGAGCAAGGAGGTTGAAGAGCAAAGACGACGATTGCCAACACCCCAGTAGGTATGAAATGGTTCGGAATCCTTCAAACATCTTAAGAAGTCAATTTTGAAAATTCTTTGACAAAGTTTGATGACACAATCAATCATTCTAATCAGAATCCTATCAAAACTGCCCGGTAGGCCGCGGAACATGGCCGTATTTAGCACTGGAAGGCGAAACCTTTGCCTTGGCCAAGGTCTGACCTTGTGACGAACCTGCAGAATTGCCAGGCACAACTCAGAGCCCGATGTTGAATTTGTGAAGATCCAGTGATGCACAAATTGGGGCAGTTTCACAATCCTTTTCATGAAACCATTGCTCTTTCATGGGGTCCTTGTTGGACCAATCCCCAAGTGGGTTGATGTTTGCAAGAGTTGTTTGGTGAGCTAACGTGGGGCCGGAGGTGGGCCCAGGGCAGGGAACTTCAAATCGTCCCTCCTTTCCATCGAAGATCACGCCTGAAGCAACCCTCCACAAGAGGACCCCAAAAGCATCCAAGGTTGCGCATTCATACGGTGGATGGAAGAAATCCTGCACCAGTATGCGCAGAAAGCTGTAGCATAGGCAGAGTGGAACCCCCGCACCCCCCTGTTCAATGTTGGTTGTGG
>BGPT01001232.1:0-12509 GCA_003297045.1 Symbiodinium sp. clade C Y103 | reverse complement strand
CAGCCAGAAAGTTCGGACTGTGCTTCCACACGCCTCTTCAGGATCTGCGACTTGCAGCCTTCTTGCGGGTGAAAAGACCAGGGAACACAGATTGCCTGTTTTGCACAGTGCACGTACNTTCGCCGTGGTTTCAACCCTGCAATGTTAAATAGGGAGCGCGAGGGTCCCTCTTATCCAGGTTTGCAAGTGGTGCACGATTCTTTCCACCCACAGTATCTTTCAAGGATGTCCCAACAATCAATGAGTTGGTTTCAGGGAAAAGCTACAGGACTTATTGATCCTGCCATCCGCCAATCAATCTTGGGAATCGAGGATGCACTTCAGATCACTTCACTTACCAATTCAGTCCCACATCGTGCTGAGGAAGAAGATACCTCAGTCTTGGCTTCTGAGCGTGAACGACTGCAGGCAACGGGACGAACAATGGAGGGTACCTTGTTGACTTTGAAGCATCCTTCGGCCGCAAATCCTGAGCTCTGGCGGCCTGTAAGAAAGAGCTGCCTGCCTTTAAACATGTTGAAGTTTGATTCCTTCAAAATCCTCCAAGCTTCCGACGGACTGTCCTTATCACGACAAGCTTCTCATTGGGCTTGTAGGCGGAGCACCAACGCTTGCTGGAACTCCAGCAAAGTGTCCGCGAGGCTCTCTTGAATCTGCAAGCGGGTCAAGATGGAAGGATATTTCTGTGCAACGAATGCAGGCAATCATCGGACATGGCAATGTTCGCCCGTACTACATATAACATACGATATCATAAGATGGAATATCGGATCTTGACACTTTGCGACTGTCAGAGTTATGTCCGCCCTTGATTGTAGTCCTGGCCGCTGTTAGGCGGATCGAAACAACAAGGAAGCTCTGAAGCATGCTTGGGCTCAGGCCATTCTAAGCAGTGTCTTTGTCATTCTAGCGCCCGCTAATATGAAAACATCCATCCCTGAATTGAGCAAACAGTTTGACCTGCAGCATGTTTATGTTTGGATTCTATGTTTAGCTCAGCAAACCTGCCTGAAAAAAGTGACTCTATGCGTCCCCCCTTCTCCGCAGACAACTTGGATATGCATCCAGAAAAGTATCCTGACCTGTCAGCCTGACCTTTGTTTTCAGTCCCATCGTCGTCCCTATCGTCCCAGCCAGAAGTGCAAGGTGGAAGAGGATCGAAGAGTCCTGCAGCAAGAGCAATTGCGCTTTGACAGTGAGCCTGGAGCCCAACTTGGGCAAAATTGTACTTTGCAGGCTGATATAGGGGTTTGGGGCTCTTGCACTTGTTTGTTTCTGTATTCCACAAGTTGACAAGGACATGCTGTGGCTGGTCTTACAAATCGCCACTCATTTCGCATCCCACACATGCGACTGCTCCGAACTGAGGCAAGCTGCACGCAAAGAAGAGCTGGAAATGCAGGAGAAATTCGGTTCACGAGTTGTGAAGGAGTAGTGCAGCATGCAGCAGCTTGCAGCTATTGTTCACCACAATCCTGCAGAGGAGAGACAGCTCAAGTCCGAGACAGAAAGGTTAAAGACTCTGCATCAGCAAATTGAGGCGCGGGCAGAAATTGCCAAGCCAGAAGACCCTTTGAACATCTTTGAACAATGACTACTTCAGTTGCAACGGTACACTTCGGCGTTTTGCACAAACTGGACACAAAGCGTTTTGGGAATGGACAGCCAGGTATCGTAAATATCCTCCTTACAAATTTAATCAAATTTATAGAATCTTATATACATTCAGCATGATTCATCTTGGTTGATGGTACTTTAAACCTCCACAGTGACATGTCCCCACAGTGCCCAGGTCGCCCGGCAGAGCGCCGCGCGGCGCATTCGTGAGACGGAGTCCACGGTGGCGAATGAACGTGCGCGCGATGCAAGTGGATGGGGCTGTCACATAGAAACAGATGGTCCATGTGGCTGCAGATGGTGAGACAAGAAAAGACAAGAAAATTCAAGAATGCACACGATTAAATAATATCAATCATGATTTGATTCATGACTTCACTATATTTAATTAGCTTTTATAGCTTATACAGATTAATTAGGACTTCGGAGCCTTTCTTGGCAGTTTCACGCTGCCCTTATGCAATTGGATAAGACTTGGATATCTTCGCCCTGCTGCAAAGGTCGATGTCTGATGAACGACCTGGAGGCCTTTGAAGAAAAGAAGCGCTTCCACAGCAGTGAGGCCTGGTTGAAGGGCCAGCTTTTCTTAGTGGAGTAGAAATACCAAGGCTCAAACCTTGACCATCCTTGACCTTTTGAGATGATTCCTGGAGCCCAGTCGTTCAAGACTGGTTGGTTGAGACTTCATAGTCAAACTCTTGGGCCGAAACAGGCGATGAAGCTGGAGAACGATCGAAGACAATTGCAAGAGGCCAGCACACGTTCAATAAAAAGCAAAGACACATCAAACGCAAACATAAAAAACATCTACATCATTCTAGATCCAAAACTTAACGTCGAGATGGGCAAGTACAAAAGATCCGCATTTGTACGGACTATTCCTTTGAAGTTAAGGATTTAGCCTGGTGTTGGTGGCATGATTCTTGCTAATTTTCCTGTCAGGACAAGAGCAACTTCGAGAGTGAATTGCATAGCGTTGGTCTCATGGCGCAAGAGCTCGAAAGGTGCCTCCAGGGACCTGTTCAATATGTTCAATGTCGCTGGGAGTCACTTCGAGCATGTTGTTAGGTCATGTTAGGTCATTTGAGCAAAGACCTAAAAGGTTTATGCAGAAACCTCTACATGAGAGGTCCTATGGTGGAAAATGTGTCTCAAACCATCTCAAACTATGGAAAGGGCCAAACACACGTACACAAAGTATCTGCGTGAACAGGGTCGAAAAGCCTGCAACATTGTCAGTACATGGGCTTGCCAGAGGTGAATGCAAACTGTGAACATTGGCAGTACACAAGACAATTGGGTCCAGGATTTTGGAATTGGGTTGGCCATGTGACATGAGACTAGAAAAGACATGTAAGCAATGATCCATTTGGATATTCCACCAACTTCTCACAATGTTTCAGAAAGACGAACATTTTCCTGGAGGCGTTCTGAAGAGATCCGCGTACTGCATGAAGAAGCAGCAGAGGCCCATGGGCCTTTGGGAAAAGAACAGACCAAAAGCCTACAAGCATCTTCTGCATTCTCTAGAGTTACATCAAGGGGTAAACTCAGAAGTTCTTGTTGGTTTGCTCCCAGCTGGAGGCTCGCTCGGAACTACACCTCCTGCGCGGCCAGTTGCAGGACGACAGCAAGCGACGCTTGACGGAGTCAGCAGGTTGCTGTGGCAGCTTTTGCTTCGTGGACGATTGCAGTCTAGGAGGAACGCAGTGCTCAGGGAACTGAGATGGACCGTCTGAGGACGATGTCAGGGCCCCAACCTCTGGGATCCTCTGGGTTTATTCCCAATCCTGAGAAGATGCGGAAGATGGTCATGACTTAACAAGCCAAGTTTTCGAGGCTTACCATCCGATTGTACAGTAGAAGCCTGTCTTGTTGTGATGGTATTGCCATGAGTCTGACATATTTGGCCGGCCCTAGGGAAATTTATTGATCTGAAATGATCTGGAAGTGTGTTGCAAAGGTGAGGTTTCCCAAAACGAAGTGCCCATGAAGAGTCCCTATTGCTTTCAATTAGGCTTCAAATGATGCAACGCAGACTGTTCTCAGTGTTGTCCACATAGCCACGTGCTGGTTGGGATCCAATCCTGAATCCTCAGCACTGCACTAGCTTCCGAATCACTGAGGCAGTCGTTGATCGAGCAACAGCGACTTCAACTGCTGCAGACGGAGAATCAGTTGCGACTCCAAGGAGTGGAGGACAGGAGACAATTGAGGCAAAAACCTTCAGAACCCTTCAGACTTTGAGCAAGTTTTTGGAATTCTTTGGTCATAACTGGGCCATAAGAACATGGGTTTCCCAAAGTGGGGGTACCCCCAAATCATCAATGTTATTCAGAGCTGGAGAACTTCGCTAGGACATTGATCTTCAAGTGACTGGGCAGGCGCTGTCATCCTATGTCTTCATGGTGAGATTTTGAGACATTGTGTTGCCTTTCTTTGTGTTGGAACTTCATTTCGTACTGTGAAGTTGTAGAGACTCACGGTTGCGCAGAAGTTGAACCCACAGTTTGTCTAAAGTTCGCCTGAAAAGCAGTGCATCAGATATAATACTGTATACTCAGCAATGCTCAGTCCATAGAATGATGAGATGCCACTGGTTGCATCATGTTCCATGTTTTATCCACCAGTGGACTTCCAGAGAGTCCGTCGCTAGGGACACTTCCCCAACGATTTGTTTGGCGCTCAGCTTGGGAAAGCCAGGCCATGGGGAACCAGTTCCAAAGTGGAATGAAGGTTGGTGACAGGCTGAAACGTTTGGCTGTTGTCCAAAAAGCGTCCTTTTGAGGCCCTCTTTGGGAAATGCACAGGAGGCAACGCTTTGACTGCCCGGGCGATGAGTCTATTCTTGTCTCTTAGTTGTTAAGCAGAGGGCTTGCAACATCTAGAATGGATTCCATGCTCTTTCCATCACCCGAGCAATTTGCTCTTGTCCATAGTCCATGGCATTGCGAAGGCCTGCTAGCTTGGGCAACGCAGAGCTGCAGTAAGCTCATGAATACGAATGGCTTTCTCGAAAATAAGGTACACAAGAATGCCCAAATCAACCGGTGTATCATCATTTTTCATCATTTTCCCGATAAACATACCCATTGCAAATCATTTTTTGGGTATTTGGACACTTCTTCAAACCAACCCACGGTGAATACCCGAAGTACATGGGCCTGGCATGCTTCCAGGCCATGAATCGTGGTGCCCTCAGGCTGTAGCCTCCTGGAATATCCCTAATCTGGTCCCCCTATATTATGGAATCTATATGGCAATTTCAACTGAATAATTAGATCCAATACCACGTAAGGGAGGTGCTGGAAACCATATAAACATGAGTCAGCGGAGCCAGGACGATGCAGAAGTCTTGGTTAGCACATGCAATTTGATACATTTGATTATGATCTCCCCTGTGACAAGAGCCGTAACAGTTGCTGGCCAACAAAGGGGTGGTCCGCCGAGCTTACCTCCTTATATGCAAACACAAGCTTTCCATATACTTCCATCCAGGGTTGGTAAACGTCCCATTGTGCGGATCCTTAAAGGATCACCATGGTATGTTGGAAATCCCCAAAACAGTTGGGTGATGGCAATGGCAATGAACGGGGCGCTGAGGTTGGACAACCGACTGGCTCGAGCCTCGGGAGGTCGGCTGCTGAGTGGCTGGCACTTGAGTCGAGTGAGAAAGAGCTGCCATTGCCTGAGCATATTTTTTTGCTTCAAACAGAGAAGGATCTTTACCTGCTAATGTGAATATATTTGCTAATACAAGTTGCTGCAAAGTTGCCTTGAAAGAAGAGATGGCAAAGTCAAACGTCAAGAGAAGTCTTTGACATCCGTCGGATCAAGCCCAGGTGTCAGGTCCCATTCCTGGCCCTGCCACGCGACGCCCAGTGCGGAATCACAGAAAGCTAGTGGCTTGAAATCTTGAGAAGCTTAGAATGGGTTGCAATAGCGGAAAAAGCATAAGCGTGCTACTTGCTGTAGCAGCTGTAGCAATCTAACATCTAATTGAAGGGCAGGTGACTCGCACCTGAACCATTTTCAGGCCTTTGGCAAAGTCAGACTTTAGCCAATTACCATCAGTGGCTTTTGAGCTTCTTCGGACAAAAACAGGGTTGATAGTCTGAGTCAGAGTTTGACTCAACATGTTTTTGCTATCGATCACTTGCAGCACCAGCTGAGGCAACCACTTCGTCTCTCGGAGGCCGAAAAGTATAAAAGTGGGAAGAAATGTGGTCCTAGATCCCTCAAATTTTGTTGCCAGTTTTCTGGTGGAGAGCGGGTTTTTTGCGTGGGCTTGATTCCAGTCCATCCTCTTCTCAGTCAGAGCAGGCAAACATGATTTCACCCTATTTCACCCATCTTGAACTACCTCATGCTCAAAATTGCCGTCCATCACTTTGCCTAGTTATTTGATGCTGACTGATCTACCAGCTGAACATGAAGAAATTGATGACCTTCATGTCTTATGGCCTTATGGCAGCTTGGTGAAGGGCCTCCAGGTGAGTCACCAACCATCTGGCAGTGTGGTATCCTGATCTGAGGCAGTGATTTCCAGATCCGTTCCAAGTGGGGCAGCCAAGTTACTTCAATTTGATGAGAAACAACGTGACTACCCAACAGACTGCACGTCCTTCTAACTTTCGCATCTTCAAAGACTTGTAAATATATGTAGCAAGTTTCTGCCAGTGACATCAGCAACCGCGTTTGAGATGCTTGAATGTGATGTTCTTTACTCTCAACACATATTATAATATATGTACAATATATGTAATATATACATATATATATATATATTGTAATATATGATATATCATGTATGATATATAATATATAACATATTAGATATTTTACATTACATATTTTATATATTATATAATAAATGATATATAGTATATATGATACAACATGTATAATATATAATATGTGATTATAATATATAATATATCATATTTACAATATTTTTATTATATATATATATATATAGAACAGTTAATACATAATATATCATGTTTATTATATATATAATATATATATATAGTATATATAATATATAACCTATAATATGTATATTATATATAATATACAAAATATAATGTATCTGAGTCTGATTATACGCCCAAACACCCCGTTTCGCCCACACCCTTTTGTGGTACATCTTGGGTTTAGAGGTTATTGTCTTTAGGGTTTAGGGTTTTTAGGGTCTTCTTGGATAGGGGTTTAGGGTTTTAGGATTAGGTTTGGGGTTAAGGGTTGACCGTTTTATAATTAATGATGCTCATCATAGGATGATCATTGTGATGATGGTGTACAAGGCGCGCACAGGTCCCTATGCTGTGCGTAGTAAGATAAGACGTATTAAGACGTACAAGTAACAAAGTTCCTCAAATGTCCCACACACACCACGTTTTTTTGGCTTCATTGCCGGGGAGAGGCGCGGGCAAATCGAGGTGTTTGCCCGTAATTATAAATTGTATATATTTTTAAAAAAATATAGTATAATATGTAAATTACTATTATATTACACAATATTATTATATAGTATATATATATATTTCTATTATATATATATATCCAATATTAAAACAATATAATATATATATAACTTACTATTAGACTGTGTGTATATACATATATATAGTACAATATATATATATATATAAATTATATACAGTAGTATAAATTTAAGTAGTTCTTTTTGTACATGAAAGTTGGCGGCCGCTGTTCCCAGTCTCTACCCTGGATTTCCATGCCGTGCTGAGGCTGCAGCGCTCACGCAAGGGCTCCGGAGAGATGCAAACATATCTGCTGCAGAGTGCCGCCTTTCTTCAAGAGGCACACGGGGTCACCTGGGAGATGCTGGTGCTGTTGGATGCTGACTGGCTGCCTCAAAGATGATCAAAGAACTTTTCGAACTGATGGCTGAGTTTTTTTTTGAGCTGACTCCTCCCTGACTTCTCCAAAACTGTTTCGAAGGTTGGGAAACATCAGACTTTCGACCAGATGTGTTGAGATGTGTTGAGCACAAGGATTTGTTTGGTTCCAGGCGCAGCGAGCACCACCAGCGATCCAGGCAACGTGGGCCGAACTGCTCAGAGTCTCAAACCTTTCATCGATGGAGCTTAGAATTTTTATTGACCCCAAAATTCGGACGATTTACAAACGACACACTTAAACCATCTTAAACCCACCAGAATTTTAGGGTTTTAATCCCCGAAATGGCAACAAGTGCAGAGGCGGGAGCGACCCGCCCACCAAGCATCACATCGTGTGGACCCTTAGCGACAGAAAGGCTAAGATCTAGGACGATCTAGGAAGTCTTGAAAAGGCTAGGTTTTTACAAGTGTGTAGAGCTCAACTAGGCTAGTTTTTTTGAGCTTTAGGAACAAACTCCTTACATATACACTTGACATTGTTGCTTCAGGGACCAAAGTCTTGCACAACATGTTTCAGCACTTTCGTCTGCGGTCTTACTTTCTTTCTAAGCTGCATTCTGCAAGCCGGGCTTCAAGAGTCTTCGAGTGCTTTGGAAGATCATGTTTACATCGCTCAACACCATTTCAAGAAGTACGGAATCAGCAGTGAAATCATGAAAGAATTACTTGCTGGGGCAGATGCAGAAAGACTCCCGTCTTCAGTTGGCCGAGGTCAGACATGCTGGAGGACATGACGAAGTGAGAGTGGCTGTGTTGGGAAGTCGTTGGACTTGTCTGTTTCTGGCAAGAACTGGTAAACATTCCAGGGAAACCCCGATGCTTGTAGGTAAAAATCATGGTTTTTCCATGCTTCCCACAGATTGTTTGTTAATTTATTCCATTGAAAAATTGGACATTTGAAGCGCACAGTTGTAATTATCCCCTAGTGTGGTCTGGGCAATCTCTGTCCTCTTTGCTCAAACCATGCCACGCAATTTGACACGCAGCTGAAGACAGATCAAAGTACACTGTCTGAGCTGAGGAATTGAGGTCCCAAGTTGAAGAGGGTCACTCCGCGTATCCGACTATTTGCCAGAAAGCCCGTCTTGACTGGAAAGCCAGCAACGTATGGCCATTTATGCAGAGGGTCCGGCAGGACTCTGGCAGTACAACAAGGCCATCAGTGCATGCAGGGGGACTGGGAACTGGAGGCAAGCATTGAGCACCTTGAGAGAGCTGGGCGAGGTGCACACTCAACGGCTGGGCGATGTCGTCTCTTATAATGCCACCATCAGCGTTTGTGAAGCTGCAGCAGAATGGCAACGGGCATTGATGATGCTATTTGGTCTCGAGGTGAAGGTGCTGTCACCAAATGTGGTTACCTATGGGGCACTTCTGAGCGCTTGTCAAAAAGCCAGTCGATGGGAGGAGTCTCTTTTCTTGCTGAGCGAAATTGAGGTCCATGCTGTGGAAGCCAATGTAATTACGTACAACGCAACCATTAGTGCTTGTGGCCAAGCTGCAAAATATGAACATGCATTGGCCTTGCTGAACGAGACTGCCACGCGCTCCATAGAGACCACAATCATCACCTACAATGCAGTGTTGAGCGCACTGGAAAAAGCTGAGGAATGGCAGATGGCAATCTTTGTGTTGAGCTGTATCGAAAGCTTGCGTTTGGAAGCTGACATAATTTCACAAAATGCTGCCATCAGCGCGTGCGAAAACGCAGCTGAATGGCAGCATGCTTTGAAGTTGTTGACTGAGCTTCAAGCCAAGAACCTGCATCCAACCGAGATCACATACAATGCAGCAATCAGCGCATGTGAGAAGCGTCGCGAATGGCAACGGGCCCTTCTCTTGCTGAACGACATGGAAATGGAAAACCTGCGGCCCAACGTGTTTCTTGGTTTTTGCGAGATTGTTGTGCTATTCGCGGCTTCAACAGCTTTTTGAATGACAGTTTATAATAGTTTATAGATGTTTATAGCCTTGGCCACAGTTTATTCTCCCATGTTTGCCAAAAAAACCCTTGGCGTAGCTTCTAGAGGATTCCCTTCAGTGCCAGGCACTTCCCTGTTTTTGACGCCGAGGATTAGCTACAACTCGGCAATCAGTGCTTGTGAAAAGGCCAGCTTCTGGCAGTTGGCTCTGTCGCTTCAAGATGTTTTGGGATACCAAAGTGATGTGATCACCTTCAGTGCAACAATCAGTGCCTGTGAGAATGCCCAAAAATGGCAGCAGGCGATCGGCTTGTTTGGTGAACTCCACCATTACCATTTGGAAGCCAACCTCATTCTGTACAATGCAGTCTTGAGCGCCTGTGAAAAAGCAGGGAAATGGCAGCAGGTCCTACTTCTCTTCAGTGAAGCGACAGAGAAATTGGGGGCAAATGTCGTGACATACACAGCAGCCATAAGTGCATGTGAGAGAAGCAACCATTGGCAACATGCACTTGACCTCTTTCACCAGATGAAGACCTTCGCTTTGAGACCGAATGCAGTGACCTGTGCCGCTGCACTTGGTGCTGTCTCACTCATGAGCTGCTTTTTGGCAAGCCAGAAACTCCTGCAGGAGCTGGAAAGAATACTGACCACTCTGATGGAGCAAAAGCACAATTCCGTGTTTTGAGGGAGTGACATTAGCTGGCCGGTATGGGTTCAAATCTTCACATGTTTCACATATTGTCACATATTATTTTGCTATGTTTCATCGCCAACAATGGGATGATGATCCTGATTTATCCCGATTTACTTTCATATTTGTTGGGATCGCCAGCTCCAAGTACTTGCACTCCGAGCAGCCGAGCAGATTCATGATCATCCACAAATTTCACGATCTTTGTTTGTCTCTGACAGCAATGCAGAGTGGGCCATAATGTACAGTAAGCTCTACAATTTTCTTGTCAGAGAATTGCCATCTCACTTTGCTGCAAGATCAACATCCTACTGACAGCCCCACTGCATGCAGAAGACGGCGGCACCAGCCCTGTCGGTAGAGAGGTAGGGTAAGTGCAAAGTTAGATTTTCTATTGAAACTGATGAGGCCGGGCTGAGCAGCATCTTGGGCTCAAACGACTTGGAAATGACCGGTGAACGGAGGGCATGCCATGGCTGGCAACATGCCCAGAATGAATGCAGGCTGCGCGCACGCACACGCCCAGCACACCAGAGCCGCTACGAAGATGCAATCAGGCCATCAGTGCATGCAGAAGAAGCCAGGACAGACATCAACTGGAGCCAATTCATGCAAAAAGCAACACCTAGATAGACTATGGACAACTAAAAAGAAAGAACTACAAGAATAAATTAGTGATAGAGATGTAAGTAATTACAATATATTACAACAAATTTTACAATATGTATATGTAGGTAAATGCACATAGTCTATAGTTCTATGCAAAATTACATACTCGTACATACACATGTTCGCATGAAGAGACACATAGATACAGATTCTACTGTTAATCCTGGCTTTACCCTTGGGGACTAGACATGACTAGACATTATGTGGGTAGTCATGGTGTAGCTCCGCGAGCAGCGCCAGGATTGGCAAAAGGCCCTGTGTTTGTTGTCATCAACGACCAGGCAGGTGCTTCGGCCAAACGTCATCACCTATGGGGCAGTGGTCGCTAGTGTGTCATGGCCTTTGGCTGAACACCTTCTGAGGGATCTACAGACATTTGATGATGCCCCTTTGATGTGCTCAGTGCTGGAACTTTTGCTTTGATCTTCGCTTGCTGAGGAAGGTTTGTTCCTAGAGTTTTCTGAAATTGCCGTTAAAAGCGATCTCCAGACTTTTATACATACTGTCGGACTTTGGCATTGGAGCCCATTTGTTGCTTTAAACCCTGCATGTCTTCATCAAAGGCCAATCTGATTCTTTGCAGCGCCAACATCAATGCATGTGGGAAGGCTGCACTTTGGAAGCGCGCAACATGTTTCCTGGGAGAACTGGACCAGACAGCTTTGGAACCCAACGTGGTCACAACTAGCGCAGCCATTGGTGCCTTTGAAAAGGCTAGCCTTGAGCTGGATGCGTCAAAGGCACAACATGAGTCCAAACAACGGGATACCGCAAAATGGCACTTTTGATTTGGAACCAGGATGGATCGTGGATTTGTTTGGCCTATTTTTTGAGGAACGCCCATCCAGAGTGAAAGATGTGTTATCATTACAGGGCTTTGAAGAGGGGCCAGTGCTCTTTGAACGCCACGCCGAAACATGTCCACTTGATGTATGCGGTTGATGTCCTTCAAGGTTCATGTATGTTTCTGTGTTTCTGTTCTCAATTTGCTAGGTTTGGCAGTGGGCTTTGCAGCTCTTTAGCGAGACGGAAGTGGACTTAGTTAGTTGCAACACGACGATGAGTGCGGCAACGAAGACGGGACGATGGCAAGTGGCAGTTGCCATTCTGCAGGACCTCCAAAAGCGCCACTTGGAGCCATCCGAAGTGACCTGCAGCGCATCCCTTGGTGCTTGCACATGGCCAGAGGCTCTGAATTTACTGACACATTTTGCAATCAACTACTTGAAGATCAATGCGATTCTCGGCTTTGACATATGTTGGAGGAGAATATTCATATTGTGTAACATTGCCCCAGAGCCCCACACGATACACCAAATTTTGACGTCAGGATGTTCTGTTGACCGATCCACTTTTTCACAATTAATGTCAAGAGAGGATTAAAAATCCCCCCCCAATTAAACATCGTCATCTTCCGTCTCGATCTTTGGGCAATACTAAAGTCAATTAGGTGCGGTTTTCCTCCCTAAACAATGGTGAAACCCCCCCTAATTAAACATCCTCCCCCGGAAACCCCAAATTTTTGGTGGACTAATTTGCTTTTACTTCCCTTTACTTCCCTTNGGTGAAACCCCCCCTAATTAAACATCCTCCCCCGGAAACCCCAAATTTTTGGTGGACTAATTTGCTTTTACTTCCCTTTACTTCCCTTTACTTTTTAATTGGGTTTAGAATTTCCAA
>BGPT01001231.1:168217-178647 GCA_003297045.1 Symbiodinium sp. clade C Y103 | reverse complement strand
CAAGGGGGCCTCTGAAAATGGTATCAGGTCTTCACCTTTTCTTAGATTTTCATTGGTCAACTGACCACACGGGTCCATTTCTCCATCGGAAAAGATGGTTCTCTGAAGATGTGGGTGTTCCACCGGGATGTGTGATGCATTGGTCTGATCGTGTCAAACATTTTTTGCTGTTGTGGCGTTATTACATGCAGGAGAATGGTATCAAAGTTCCTAATAAATTGTCTCGTCCTTCGGGTTTGGCTATTAGTAAGTGGGTTGTTTCGTTTTATTTGAGATGGCCGGAAGAGAAACTTTCAGCGGTGGACGCTCACATCTTTGGGCAATTGGGCCGACAAGCTGCTTCCCAAAGGGACTTCGGCTGTCTCACATTGACCAGGCAAGGACCCTGAACTATCGCGGAGTGGATGGGTGTCGGGGTCGTTCGCTGCCCCGGGGCCTGAACATAAAGGTAATAAAGGTCATGTTTCATGAGAGGATGACTTGTGTGATTTTGCTGGGCTGGTGTTTCACTTCCAATACTAAAACCCATTCCTATATGAGACAAAGTCATATAAATTCCTGTTCAATGGTTGCCACCTGAACGCAAGCGGAACTGCCAAGCGTGAATATTATCACATACATCGAATACTGTATAGGCGTATTTCAATTTTTCGCCAAACCTTTCGCCGCGCTATCGCGGCCTCTCGCGACTGCAGTAAGCACACGTCCATATTAGCAGCTGTCACTCGGGTACTAAAAATCTTACTTGGCTTTTAGAACAACCACCATATAATTTCCAACTACAGTATGCTCGACATGCGTATAGGCGTACACTATAGGATATCTGAAAATGGCAGGCGGTTGCCATGAGTTGCCGTGAATTCTTTCATAGTGTTTCCTTGGTGTTTCCAAAATGTTCCATGTTTTCTCATTTAATCATATTTAATCACTAAGTCAAGACTAAGTCTCTTTAAGATCCTTTACTTTGTTTGTTGCTGACTTTGCATATCTGCGGCTTTGGCACATCGCCATGTCCAGCTCCTCCTGACACTGCGACAGCTGGCGCCGCAGCTCGGGAAGTTGGGCCTCCAGCTCTGCGATGTCGGCACCTCACCCACCGCCGTCGGGCGCCACTTGGTGATGCCACGTGCGTAAACCAATCTGTATGACGGCATAATGAGATCTACTGAGAGACCTACTGAGAGGACACAAGTGGACAATGAGAATTTGGCCGAACAGCAGAAAGAAGAAATTGAGAGCATACTTGGAAAACTGAGCAAGGAAAACTTCAGGAAATGTGAAGACAAAAGGCGCAAGTGCATGTCAAAGCTGCCGGGATTGCCAGGTGAAAGACGCAACGAAAAGAAGATGACCGGAGTAATGCGTGGATTGAACAGGTTCAAGTCTGGCCAGGTTGCCGTTGTAGCCCTTCTCAGCCCACAGTTTCAAGCTTCTTTCCAAGGATACCTTAAACATACAGCATTCACCAAGCGAAGAAACGATAAGAAACCGAAACGGAGGCAGTGTCTGACACAAACAGCTGGCACAGAGTCTCACAGCACATTTCTTCAAAGCTGCGAGTTGGAGGGAAGCAGCGAACCTCGGTTGTCGCTCTGTAACAGTGGCGCCCATCAATCTGAAATTTGAAACAGCTGAAAATGATGACACAAAGCGCTGCCATGCTAGTATCAACAAAATCTGCTCTGATCAACTGCTACGAATGCAAGTATAGTACCGAGTAATATCAGCACTCCTACACCTTCATACACGAAATGAGTGTGTATACATTTATATATATATAAATACACACACACACACTTTGCACTTCCAAACCCTGGTTGCATGCATATGGATATACATCACACAAATCACAAACACACACACAGATATATATATATATGTATATGTATATATATATATATGCATATACATGTGGGATCTCCGTATGACTTGAGCCAAGACGCTCTTTGATCCTCGATCGAAGCTCCTCCGCTTCAAGGATTTCTGCTGCTTCGCTGAGAAGTTCTTGGTCGACCCCAGCGGCAAGTGCTTCTCGATACGCGTCCTTCAACAACAGGTCCGATGGACATCTAGAGACTAGATCAATATCTCAAGTCCCAAGCAATCACAAATGCTGATGATTGCTGATTGTTTTTGAGATACTTCTAGCTGGGGTTATTTGATGTTATTTGGGGGTATCCTAAATTATTTTGGACCCAGATCATCCTAGATCCTGTGTAGCATGCATGCCTGTGCAACGCTTGCGAGAAAAAAAGGAAGAAAACAGTCACGAAATTGTGCAAGTTCGAACAAATCTGATCCGTTTGATGTCCAGGCCGCTAAATCCTGTGATACCATTGATACCATACATATCACACATGTAATTATATGTAATTAGTAGATTACCGATTACCTCCAAAACCTTTTCGGACCAAAATGATCCAAAAAATCCAAATCATCTCTCTGAGATGTTTGTCTGTTCTTGTCGTGTCCTTCAGCTCCCTCGGACATGCCAGCGCAGCTTCCAAGCGAACCTGCAGCCAACAAGTGCGGGAAGCCAATACAGGGCATGTTCCGAGAACCCAAAGAAGAAAATCTTCCAAACCTACCACAGAACTGCTTCCAGATCTTCCAGGTTTCTGTGGTGCAGTTTGACCTTGACATCTGCCGATGCCTGCGCCCTCGATGTCCGTAGCTTCTCTTCTGCACCTTCCAAGTTGGAATCACCTCAAACTGCGGCACATGCTGCCGGTGCTACTGGCAATGGCATGCCATGTCGACTTAGGAGGTGACGCACCCCGCTTCGTTTCGCTTCTTCAATCCGTGTTGGCAGCTCATCCCTGGCATAGGCTTTCAGCGGCACTGTGAAGACTCTTGGCATCAAAAATGAAGGCGCCCACAGGGCGGCCAAAATGGCAGGAAAAAGACAGCACCTTGCATCACTTTGCAGGCTGCTGAGGCAGTGACAAAATTATAGAGTGCCGATCGGTGCTCATCGCTTCCTGACCCAGAGTGAACACGGAGGATCAATCACATCAATCACTAATTCATCAGGTGCACATCTGCGCATGGGCAAAGAAGACTGCTAAAGGCTGTTGAAGGTCAATATTTAGTGAAGCAACAGGGGCGCCTTCACTCGCTCAGAGGCCTGCTGTTGCCTCAAATGACTTACGATTCTGCTGCCCAACTCATCCGAATCCCGCCTCTGCCCGCAGTCCGATCTCGACAATTCTTAGCGCCAGACTTTTCCAGTCTTTCTAGGTGGTGTCTCAACCTGCACTGAAAAGCTGCATGAGATTCAGTTTAGGATGTTGAAATTCAGCCGCTTTCTGACTTCGCTTCTTCACCTCTGACCGTCTTACATTGCTGAATTAGAATGCCAAAAATCGTTTATGTCAGCTGACCAAAGGTCTGAAGCTCTTGCCCGAACCTATCCTGAGCCGGTTGAATTAGACTTCAGATGTGTAGCCGTTTTCCTGCCCCCTTGACCGCGGAAGTTGGGAACCACCAGAGAGATAAGAGTTAGCTTCGCTCTCTCAGAATTGCACTTGATTGCAGCTTTGCAAGGATAGATTTTGCCCTGGAATTAGAGATTCATGCCATTCCCACAGTAGCAGTTTAGCTTTCCACCTTAAATAGGAAGGGATGAACATCCTTAGATTCCGCAGACTCCGTAGACAGCTGTGACGCGACCTCGTGAGGTACACCGTCAGCAAGGGGCTTTGGTCTGCCACCAAGCCCGTGGCCGACACGCGGCGCAAGACTTCCTGATGGCTATGACGACTATGGCGGCTATGGCGGCTGTCGCATGGGTCAAAATTGGGGAATCAACGGCAGAACCAATGGACCCCTTAAAAAATTGGTTGTTTTCCGTATGAAACCCTGATATTCTTTGGTTGACGTGGAAAAATCCTGGAACATGAAACGTACTATATAATTACTATATAATTATTAAATCAAACTCTCGTCATAAGGGAATCCTGGAATTTCGAGCGAGACAAAAACCAGAAGAACGGACGCAAGACCTCGCAAAAACTGCAATTTCTTAGCCAAGTTTCCGTGATCATCAGTGTCGGGAGTTTTGATAGCAAAGATTGAAATCAAATCGTGAAGGTGAATTTCCGAATAAAATAGGTGTTTTGAAACATGTTGTAACGACAAATCTCCATATTCACTACGCTGGTGGTGTTTCTAGTAGGCTAGTGGCGGCTACGAGTAGGCCTAGGCAGCACTCAATGGCCAGGAGTCTCTGATTTGTGTCACATCGGTCTCTTTCAACGCATCCGAGAGCACATAGAATATCACTTGGAGCTTCTCCAGCTTGTCATAGGTTTCCAGCCTAAAGGCAACACGGCAACAAATGCGATGCTCGAGCTTCCTCCCGCACTTGAACCTACGACAAATCAATCCAGCAATGCAGCTCTGCACCCAGCTAGGGACATCATGATGGACATCATTATTCATGATGCAACATACATCAGACAAAAAATGAAATATGTTGCAAAGCA
The DNA here is from genome assembly GCA_003297045.1 of Symbiodinium sp. clade C Y103. NCBI lineage: Eukaryota > Dinophyceae > Suessiales > Symbiodiniaceae > Cladocopium > Cladocopium sp. clade C. Next base: position 174,160 of record BGPT01001231.1, on the reverse strand, counting down.
CCCTACTCATAGCACTCAATTCATTTCAAGTGAAGTCTGTCCATTCTGTCGGACTCTCTCTCTCTCTGCCTGTCTCTGTCTCTGTCTCTGTGTCTCTCTCCCTCTCTCTCTCTCTCTCTCTCTCTCCAGGGCCATCAGCAAAGTCCCTGTTGGACTCCTTGGTAGTTTTTGGTAAGAGACCCCACTGGTAGGTACCCATCTTGCATACTTATTCACTGTCTTGAATGAGCTACAATTGAGTGCGGCGATGTTGGGCCTGTGTTGGGCCTTTGTTGGGCCAAGAGCGGCATGCACAATCAAACTAGACGGTTTCACTTTCGCTATATTCGCCCAATGCTTTGGATATAACGCGCCCAGGGCGGGACTTTGCTCAGTTTAAGCTCATATTGAGGGTATGCTGGGCCAATTTGGGGGGTATATTGGGCCAATTTTCGTTGTATTCGCCCAATGCTTTGGATATAACTCGCCCAGGGCCGAACTTGTTTCCGTTGAAGTGGCTCTTGCGGCCTATTTTGAGCTTATGTTCAGCCTATGTTGGGCCAAGAATGGTTTGTTCTTGTGGGCTTTGCATCAAAGGCCTAAAAGAACACGCCTTTTCGCAGTCATGTTGGGACCATGTTGGGCTCTTGTTGTTCCCAAGACGGGGAGGGCTCATTAAAGCCTTGATTTAAGAGTCTCAATGAGCCCATGGTTTTGGGATCATGTTGGGGCCATGCTGTGAAAATGTTGAGCTATGCTGAGCGTATACTGGAAGGCGAAGTAAGCTAGTTGGCTAGTTTCTTCTGCTTGATCGCATGCCTCTCTCCCACGCCATGTATACTCCATGGCATATCGGCAACTTAACGGCACACTGCCCATTGTCGTCCATATCATCCATATCTGTCTTTTTTGGCTTTTCAAGCCAGCCTTCGACGTTCGGCCCTTTCAATGTTTCATATTCCACCTTGACCTTTTAAGTAACTTAGTGCCGCAAGTTTGCCTTGCCTTCTCTACCAGCCATGCAAGCTGTGTGAAAGCCTCCGCGGAAGAAAAAAAAAACGGTAGAGCATCTGCGGCTTGTATCTGAAAATGCGGATCTTTGTCCAAAAAGGGCGCGTACCCCAAATCCCATGGTTAATCTTTAAAGTAAATTGGTGATATTATTTACCCAATTTTCAGACCCCAAGTCAAGCCACAGTTTTTGCTGATGTTCCGTCCATTTTGAAGATATCTGAAGAAGTCTGAATATATCTGAAGCAGTCAGCTGAGCTCATGACGCGCTCTCCAACTGGACTTTGCTCAAGCCCATGGACTTGGCTGACTTGATGGCAAACTTCATGTCCTCTGGGCCGGACCTGACTCCATGGCAGTTGTTTTCACACATTACAGGGATAAATTCAAGGTGTGCCCGTCATCTTGACGAAAAAACACAAAATCTTTCAAAGATCTCCATCCAGGCAATCAACCGCACCAAATTTCGCTGCAACTACAAACCGCATCATCTGCATCCAAGAAAGGGCTATCTCTCCCATTTCTATCTCCGTTTTTTTCCGCAAGAATAGCTGTCCCTTCCATGGCCCTTCAGAGCTCCCGACACGCAAGAGGCCAGCGTGCCGGCGCGCGCCCTCAAAGATGCCGTGATCAGCATCCACTTCGCAGCAGCTTCGCCCTCCATGGCAGCCAGTCCTTATGAAGGTTTCAGAAGGAAAATGCGGCAGAAAAACCAATAGACATATGGCGTCAAGGAACAACATGACAGACACGCGCTTTCTTGTGCTTTTACATGTTCGGAACTGCGTCGGCACGACTAGAACGGGAAAGAGTGTGCAAGAATCCATGTAAAGTAGAAATCGCAGCGTTCCAGTAGACCGGATCTATGTAAAATATTGCATACTACTGTAACATGTTGTAACATATTGTAGACATGGTCTACCATGTACAGCAGACACCCCGTGGCTGGACCATGCGAGTTTCGTTTTTCTGCTGAAGCGATGAGGTTGCTGTCCACAAGGCATTGCTTCGACTCTTGCAGCAGTTCTCGAAGCTTGCCACTGGATTTCACCTCGCCATGACACGTCTTAAAGATCTTCCTAAGCAAACTTGCACCCAAGCTGTCCTAGATCAGGGAAAATCACATGCCAATCAGCTGCAGGAAGTAACCTGATGAACCAAGATTCAAGGGACAACTGGTATGTCTGTGTGTGTGATTGTGTGTGATTGTGTGTGATTGTGTGTGATTGTGTGTGATTGTGTGTGATTGTGTGTGATTGTGTGTGATTGTGTGTGATTGTGTGTCAGTCATGACATGACCATAATTTTTGAAAAATGTTGCCAGCATATTGCATGTCGCAGACTTCCCAATTTTGCAAAGCCACGCACTTTGGAGAAGTGCTGTCCAAGGCTTCTGACAGTCTCCTCAGCTTCCAGCCCATTTGCACCTGGCCAACCTCTTTCCACAGAGAAAACTCTACATAATGAACGCCAAACATGTGTATTTATGATTATTTATGTACTATTATGGACTTTTGCATTTGTACTTCATTGTGTATTTGTTTATCACTTTATGTATTTGTATACCATCTCTATCCATTCATCCCATCGCATCCCACCGTACCACATAGCACCTTTCTGTCCCCTCTGTTGCGCAGCATGCCAGAACAATTGCGAGTGCAACATGACGGAGAAATGAGTGAGAATGAGGATGGACGTCAGGATCATGATGATGAGGTTGATGTGACAACAAAGACAGCTACAACAACCACATGGCAAGGCTGAAAGAATGGCAGAGAAGATGCAAATGCATGATGATGTTGCTGTTTGTGACCAAATCCAAGGCTGGGACTGACACTGGCACTGTGAATATCTCTTATCTGTTGGCAAATCAGGATCTTTGATGATGTTTCATGATGTTTGCGGGTGCTGGTGCGGACAGAAGTGGTGCTACTAGTGCTACTCGATGCCGATGACAGGGAGATGAGACTGAAAGCTCCTCCTGGAGCCCTGGAGCGATGCCAGGTTCGCATCTCACATCTCACATCTCACAGCTCACCACCACGGTACTTTTATGGTACTTGATGTTGTAATCGTTGTTGCTTGTCGTGAAAGTGAATGAAAATTTTGAGGCATCAATGTCAGTATCAATACAAAAGTTAAAAGGCATGCATGAAAAGACTACATTACACAACCTTTATATCTTTATCTAGTTTCATGTCCTTTTCCAAATCCAGCAAGGAGAATTTCTGACACCGAGACATACCGAGACTCGTTTCTGCGGAACTGCGACGTTCTTCGGCGTCCAGAGCACTTCGGCCCCGCTGCAGCAGTCCATCGAAAGCTTCCACATCGAAGCAGCTCGGCTCCTGAGAGATTGGCGCCTGGCATTCCCATGGTCGCCATATCGCACCTCTAGAGATCATCCGTGTAATATCATGTAATAGTATGATATGTTGAACGATGTAGTATGTAAATGTATGTAAGATGTTAATAAAATGTTATCAGTTTAGTATGGCTATGGTTGTCACTGCGGTAAGAAGCACAGATAAGCACAGCACGGCCTCGCCAGCGAGCTTCGGCCTGGCCACGACGGATGCGATGTCGATGTATCCAATGCAGCGTATGCCGCGTATGCCATGCTAGTCATCACTAGAATCAGGTTGTGTAAGACATTGTTTTGGATATGGTTGAATCATCATATACCGTTTGGGGGATAAATTTAAAGCATGTTCAAGAAAAAGGGATTAAGATTTGGATGACTGAGAATAGTTGCAGTTACACGATGTTAAATCTTTCGACTGCATGATGATACCAAGTTAGTTTGAATCTTGGAGAGTGTCACTTTCGCTCACAGGCTTGAGCAGAGTCACGGAGTCGAAGGAAGTTCAACTCCGGCTTCGTCTTTGTAATCTGCACCATCTGCACCTCAAGAAAGAGACAGAAAGAGGTCATTGCCGTGCTGCGCCACATGCTGCGCCGCTGCGCCACATCTTTGGAGTTTTCCGCAAGTGCCTCTGTCCCTTCATGTCGATGCAGCCAAGTTGCTTGGGACAGTGCCTCCTTTTGTCTCAGACGAACCGAAGCCTTTCACCATGCTGTCTTTTACCTCAATGTTGCTTCAGCATTCTTCAGCTTTCACATCTGGTCACTGACAGTTTCATTGTCCTTTTGCACTGTGTTCTAAGTGCACTTGGTTTCTTGGTAGGGTTTTGCTGTTTTCTACTCCTATAGCTTTCCATTCGCATCTCATACAGCTGTCTCGTTCCGATAGCTGCAGTGCCGACATGATTGCCTTGGAGTCTACAATGGCCACTGGAAAGCAATAGTGACAATAAATAGGAATGAATAGCATTCTACACAATATATATCATCCCTTGGGTTTGGGGAGTTGCTTGGGTGTCAGCATTTTACAATGGTAAAACTGAAAAGTAGCATTTTGGCCTCTGTAAAGTGCAGGCCCAGGGTAAAATCAATAAATCCAGACTCTCTGTAAAATGCAAACACCCAGGGTAAAATAAACCGCTATTTTTGAAAATAGCCCTCTGTAAAATGAAAATCCTCTGAAAGCCCCTATTATTATCATCCAGTCATCTTAGGCACTCAGACCCCCCCAACAAAAAACAAATTCATTTTACAGAGAATCCATCTTGAAGCCCCTTGATATCCCTTCAGATTCAAGAAAAAACACCAATTGCATTTTACAGGGGGTGATATTATATTATATATATTCCATCCAACCTGAATTATTCTCAGTCAACCCATCCTGAACCCCACGTATTCACCATGGGGAACAGTAGCTCAAATAAACACAATGACAAGAAGCAACAGAAACAATTTTTAAGTCTCTAGGTGCATCAATCCATCAAAACAAATTTCTAAATTCCAAGCCGCCGCCGTTCACCGCTTCCGCAAAAACTGACGATCTGACGGGAGGGTCTAAAGCAGACTCCAGTAGGCCCAGGCTATTCAAAAAAGGCCTCCTGGTTTTTGAGGCGCTAGTTTCCTGCAGGTTCCCCATTTTACCCAAACACCTTCCACCCTCCCAGCTCCAGACCCCAGCAGCTCAAAGCATGTTTCAAGAAAACTTGAAAGGAAAAAAAGTACAGCCCCGCACTCGCAACTTCAGGGGGATGTATCATGATGTTGAATTCCCAGGGGCGTACCTTTTTTTTGTTGTTGTTCTGGAGCCGAGAGGGTGGAAGGTGCGTCTGCAAAATGTGAAACCTGCACGCAACTTAAATTTAAGCGCCTGTAAAATCAGAAGCCCAGTTCAATAGCCTTGGCCCACTGGAACGTTCTCTTTGGGAATGTATTGTGGTGTAGTGGTTTGTGCCACTGTAGCAGTGANCCTGTAAAATCAGAAGCCCAGTTCAATAGCCTTGGCCCACTGGAACGTTCTCTTTGGGAATGTATTGTGGTGTAGTGGTTTGTGCCACTGTAGCAGTGACAAGTGCTGTTTTTTATTGTTTAAGTTTGCTTCAGGTGTGTGTTTTTTTGTAACATGCTTTGCGCAGCTGGGGTCTGGAGCGGGGAGGGTCGAAGGTGCTTCTGCAAAATGTGGAACCTGCACGCCACTTAAATTTAAACGCCTGTAAAACCAGAAGCCCAGTTCAATAGCCTTGGCCCACTGGAACGTTCTCTTTGGGAATGTATTGTAGTGTAGTGGTTTGTGCCACTGTAGCAGTGACAAGTGCTGTTTTTTATCGTTCAAGTTTGCTTCAGGTGTGTGTTTTTTTGTAACATGCTTTGCGCAGCTGGGGTCTGGAGCGGGGAGGGTCGAAGGTGCTTCTGCGCCCTGCTGGGGTCTGGAGCCGAGAGGGTGGAAGGTGCCTCTGCAAAATGTGAAACCTGCACGCCACTTAAATTTAAGCACCTGTAAAATCAGAAGCCCAGTTCAATAGCCTTGGCCCACTGGAACGTTCTCTTTGGGAATGTATTGTGGTGTAGTGGTTTGTGCCACTGTAGCAGTGA